>SNQJ01S0222514.1:0-15199 GCA_010110895.2 Picea sitchensis
CATTTCAACTAAGAACTTAAAATTCCCCATAGCCTTAAGCTCATTGCTTGACTTGATCCCATTTTCATTCGATCCCTGAATGTTGTGACAGTCCTCTTGGTTTTGTTGATTATTGTGAAGAGTTGTGTTATTTTTAGTTCATCCTCATCCGTAGTCTATTAGTCCACGCCTGAGCAGTCCGCCAAGAGCCGAATCGACGATCGTCACTTCGATGCACAACGACCTATAGGTTCTAATGCCCTACGTTTCTGTGCATGGATGATGAGCGAAGGATAGTTGTTAGTCGTGTACCCCTGTTGATTGTTCTTAGATGATTGATGGTCATTGCACCTTCTCTGCAATTTTAATGACAACGTTTCTTATTAGATTGGGACTGCATTTATTTTATTTTATTTCCACTTGAACGTCAACATTTGATTTGGATCTGCATGCGTTTTTTTTGTGTGGGTTGTGTGTACAGGGCATTTTTACTGTCTGTGATTGTTACCCTTGATGGAGAATTGACATTGCATTTTGTTTTACACCCATGGTTGCAATTTTTCCCCTCTTCTATTATTACTTCGAAAACGATTTTCACTCTGATTTTGCCACAGTGGACAAAAATTTATATTCCTTCTCTGTGATTTCATCTTTACCACTTGATTGCTTAGAATTGGATCCTTATCTGATTTCATGAAGCTTGTTGTAGAATTGAATCCGATTATGATCATGCATGCCACCCCTCCCCAATCCGTATAATACTATGCGATTTTCTTTTCTCTTTTCTGGGTGTTGATACTTTGCAATTTTGCTGTGATTGCTCCTGGAGTTGATACCCTACCTTATCATGTTACCCAACGAATTACACATTCAACGATTAATATATTTTAAAGTTGAGTAGCTATTAAGATGATAGAAAATTAATACGGTTGAAGTATTGCAGTAATATTTCATTCCAATTTTATGTGTAAAGTATAGCAAGGACTTCTTTAGATAGCGAGTTTTTTTTTAATTGCAAACAGACAACGATTTCCCTTCAGATAGTGCCTAAATTATTGACTGCAATTTACACCCTTTTATTGCTATTTTACATTACATATGTCTCGAATTTAGACACTTTGCAATTTTACTGCGATTGCACTTGGCATTGATACCTTGCCTTATCATGTTTCCGAGCGAATTACACATTCAATGATTAATATATTTTAAAGTCAGGTAGCTATTAAGACGGTAGAAAATTAATACAATTTAAGTATTGCAGTAATATTTTGTTCCAGTTTTATATGTAAAGGATAACAAGGACTTCTTTATACAACGAGTTTTTTTTTAATTGCAAAGAGACAACGATTTCCCTTCAGATAGTGCCTCAATTATTGACTCCAATTTACACCCTTTGACTACTATTTTACATTACATATGGTTCAAATTTAGACATGTCGACAATTGGATTTAAGTTTTCATTTTCCTTTATTGGGAATCCAACTTTATTACATTCTAGATTATAATTACCTCTGCGATTTGAGAATCTGTATGGCTGTAATTGCTTAATAACATTGGATAGCGATTTAGTTATAGGTAGCATTGATTTTGGGTAGTGAATTGTGGCATGGACAGTAATCCTAATTTTACAACAACTAAATTGCATGCAAGCGAGTTAGCTAGACAGTGATTTATAATTGACTAAATCCTTAATTAGACAGTGAACGATATCAATATTTCCTGGTTAAATTATTATATTTGTTTTCACTTTGACAACAATATCTTATTTAGATAGTGATAACTTTTAGATGTGTTGGACAACTAAGTTATACTGTATACATTGAATAGACAACATTAATATTTATATCTTAGAGGATGTTAGTTTATTAACTTAAGTAATAGACATCCTTGGCATATAGTTAATATACAAATTCTCACAATATTTACTAGAGAACGTTGAATTTATCCTATCGTTGAACTCTCTGCTTACTTACACCATTATGACATTGTTTCCAGCTATATTTATGGCAACAATTTCATACATGGAATGGACAACAATATCCTTCTTATATTTTAGACAACCAACTAATTGACTATGCATTTTGATGGCAAACGAATTAGCATTTTTACTAGACATCTAACTAATTGCTTCAATGTTCATACCCCTAAGTTTTTATATTTACCCAATAGCGATTATAATTGGCATTATTGTTTCTGGACAACGTTCCTCTTTTTTTTTAATTAGCAATGATAATTGTTTTTGTAGGATATCGTTTAATAATATAATCAACTGCATTGAATGGATCTGAGTGACATTTAATTATGAACATGCATATAGCATTAAATCTCATTAAATATCATTGGGTGGAAATTATTTATAAGCAACATAATAACATCAAATTGCATCTAATAGTTGGATATGAGATTTATTTATAAATAAGCAAGATAGCATTAACATGGCATTAAATAGCGTTGAATGGATTTTATTTATTTATAACTGCAAATTGCATTGAAGTGGCACACATTTTAGACAACGAAATAGCATCAAATAGTGGAAAATAGCATTGAAGTGGAATTCTTTATAGACATCGATCTCTTTAAGGATTAGCCCTTCTTAGAAAACATTGTCGATTATTCTTAAGCAATGCGGAGCGCCCTTAAAATGTTAAGTAGTTCACTTAATTTAATGAACAGTTTACAATTGTTGATAAGCATATTTGATTTGATTAAGTGCCCTTCTTAGTGCACATCATGATAAATTTATCACCTTAGTAGCTAGGTAACAGTTCATCCTTCGCACTTAGCATCTTTCTTATCAGATAAGGGATAGGTTGTTGGCAGAGTCGGGTTTTAGCTTGAGCTTTTCTTTGGTTACTGTCATCCTGCATTTTGTCGACCTGTTGCTTGGGGTGTGGGTGTAGTATTCTTGACAGTTGTTAGGCTCCTAGTGCGGGGAATTTTCATGAGTCCTTGGTCTAGATAGGTTATGTTGCACTAGGGTTATCACCGCACTCAAGATGACATGAGTCGTGATGAGGGGATCATGGCGCACCCAGTTGGATAGAGGCGAATGATATTTTGGCGAGAGTCTGTGCTTCCCGTATGAGTGTTGTCGATTATTGTGAGTTGTTGTTAGTGCTTGGGTTGTAACGCCTTCATGCACTTGGTTCACGCACCTTGAGGTTCTATTCATTAGTTGTTAAGGTCATTGTGTCAGGAGGGGCATGTTAGCCCTTAGCTTGGAGGCTTGGTTTGGTTTTGTTGGGTGGGTAGTCATTTCTCCTTGTTTTTCTATGCATGTTTCACCTAGTTTCTCTTGTACCAATGCACAGATTCATAGTTGTTTGTTGCCTAGACTATGTGCTTGTGTTCGTCGTCAGTTGTGTGGTTAAAATATTGTCGTCGTCGCCTTCTTCCTAGAAGAAAAAAAAAAATGCACTTCTGCTTCACTTGTAGTCGTAACAAAGGGGTCATTATAGTTAGTTATTTCATTCTCCCAGCACGTAGGATTTGTCTTAAATATGTGGACTAGATAGTTTATGTTTCACCTGGGTTATTCACACACTGATCACCTCGTGATGGCACGATTCTTGATGAGGGGATCATTGCGCATATTGATGATAGATGCGAACAATAACGTGGTTGGAGTCTCTACTTTTTGATGCAGGCATTCGTTCATTGTAATCGATGTTGGCGCTTGGTTGTAACACCTTAACGTGTTTTGGTTTGTGCACCTAGAGGTTCTAGTTACTGGTTGTCGAGACCATTGTGTAGGGAGGGTGAATGTTTTCCTTTAGCTTGTAGGCATTGTCATGTTTGTGTCGAGCAGGTAGTCGTCCTTCTTGATTTACGCTTGTTTCGCCTAATTGCTCGATGTGCTAGTGTGTAGAGTTGGTGTTTTCTGTTTCCTGATTCATAGGCGTTGTGTTAGTCGTCAGGGTGTTGTTAATTGTGTCGTCATTGCCTTCTCACCTAAAAAAAAATATTTTCCTTTCTTGCGTCACTTGTATTCATAATGGTGGGGTCGTTACGAAGGCTATAGGAAACCCACTAGGATGCATTATGGGATGTTTATTGTTTGACCCATCGAGATGACCCTAATCAGGGTTTTTCACAACTTTCCCACTCTCTTCTGCAACTGCAAAAATATTTCATTAGTCTTCCTTTGCTACCTCAAACTTGCACAACTTGAGTTGTATCAATGAGTACTTGCAATAAACCTTTCATGAGATATATATTCAATGTCCTCAATAGGTGATAATGGGAGTCTCTTTCTTTCTTATTTATACTCTCCAAGTTCCTTCCTTCGGGGTTCATCTTCTAATTGTTTTACCCAACTTCCCTCTTTTAGGGATAACCCAGTTTCTTATTTCAACTACTTTACCCATACTTAGTAAACTCACAACTTATTTTTGCAACTAACTTATTTTTAATTATTTTCTTTTTTCAAAAATTTTACCTATAATTAACTCCTAGTTGCAATCACATTGACTAGTAAACTTCTCGATGAATTTCTAGGAGCTTCTAGAATAATTGACTTATTTTTTGAACTTCTAGGGTCTTCTAGAGTATTCATGAGGGTCCTCCCACTTCCCAAAGCCATATCTCCTCAACTGTGAGGAAGCACATGATGTACCATATATCATCGAAAACGACTAGATGTGTGTTATCCATCTATGATATTCTTACCTGCAAATTCATTAATATTCATGTCCTTATTCATCAAACAAACTCGGGGTGCTTAACTAGACCTATGTGGCTACCATAATTTTCTACCAGACTTTCTTCAAGGGTCGACATCAATCTCTAAGGGTTGACATCAATATACAAGATCAATCTCCAAGGGTTGATTTCAATGACAACCAATTGTCCAAGCCAACTATCCAACATTGAATTGGTGGAAAGGCATGCCACCAAATGATGCCACATAGGAACCAACCATGATCCTACAACAGTTTCCTCATCTTAATCCTTGAGGGAAACCCTTCTTTCGAAAGGGGAGGGCATGCTAGGGTGCTACCCTAAGTTCCCTACTTTGGGCTACATATGAATTAGTTAATTGATGTATACATCCATCCTCTTTGAATAAATCCCATTGGATAGTAGTGGATGATTATTTAATGATAAAGGGTCCACTTTATAAGGAACACTATGTACTTGGTTCCCATTAGTGATGGGACCACAAATAGTTAGGTATTTTTTCCATAGAAAAGCTATTTAAAGAGAAAGAATTCTATAGATTGTTTTTCTTTTGTTGTATATTTGGAGCTATCCTAAATGAAGGGTCATGCCACCTTTAGAGGAAAGTGAAAATTATTTCCCTGCTTCACATTATCATAATACGAGTGTATATTTTACAAACTTCATCTTATTGTCTCTAGTTTCTGGTTATTTTTTAATTTTATTCTATAAATACTTAGTTGTGTTTCAAGTTTAAGGTTTAAGGAACAGTGCATGCGAAAAATAGTTTTCATCAACTATGCAGAGTTACTTCAAGAAAGGGCCCAATTAAACCTTACTTAATTTCGATTAATAAATCTCACATATTTGATCTCAGCTAATGATAATAATTTTATGATATCAAATGAAAAAAATAAAAATGCAATATGCAGAAATGCAATTCTAATCCAAATGCAAAGCTATAGGTTTTAAGAATTATAAGGTGTTATAGAATTGAATGAAAGAATACAAATAATCTCATAAAGTCTCTAATATTAATAGCATAAAGTACCTAGTATTAATTAATTCTAAAATTTTGGAATAACTAAAAAAGTAAAATTTTGGAATAACTAAAAAAAAAAAATAAGTATAAACTATGATTTAAACATAAAGTCACAGTTCCATAACCACGTGTTAGCACAAAAATCTAAAGCAAAAGTGAGAACAAACTAGAAGCACGTAATATTAGTTTAAAGTGAGTACGTCTAACTCTTACAATGATCCTAGCACACGAAAGAAAAGAATCCCCATAATGACATAAACCAAGCTGAATTTTAAAAAAATGAGGCCAATAAAGTATAAACTATGATTTAAACATAAAGTCASARTTCCATAACCACGTGTTAGCACAAAAATTTAAAGCAAAAGTGAGAACAAACTAGAAGCACGTAATATTAGTTTAAAGTGAGTACGTCTAACTCTTACAATGATCCTAGCACACGAAAGAAAAGAATCCCCATAATGACATACACCAAGCTGAATTTTAAAAAAATGAGGCCAATAGGCTCTAAATTCTAAAACGTAAAATAAGTTTACATGCCAAAACAAAAATCTATTTTCCCTTTTCTTTTGATGATATTTATGAGAAAGTTAGCTATGTGGACCTAAACACTTCATCGACTTATTTTGGTGGTCCATGTCTAAATTTATAGATCTTTTTCTATTTTCCAAGATTAAAAAAGTTTCTAATGTCATTGCCATCTTAATACTCATGTTTCTCTATATGTAATTCATAAAATGATATTTCACTCCCAAATTTAATTAGATTTTTTTTTAGGAATAAAAAAGTATATCAATTTCATATCCCTATCATGAATGCTATGTATTCCTTCAACAAATCCTTGGTGATAGACACAATCTTTTTCGTGGGTAGCCTTTGTAATTTATAATGTTGTTCCAACGATGTTCAAATGTTGTTGTGAACTTTTCTAGGAGAAAAAATGTGTTGTTTTCTCCAAAAGATGGAAACCAACATCTTTTTGGTGATCAATACTTCTAGTTTTCATAATTGGTTTAGTTATTCAAATGAGTCATTTATTTCTCTCAGTGACCTAGACCTCGATGTTTTCTAGCAACTAAGTTATACATCATTTCATAGAATATCTTTTTTACTTATATTGGGGAATTTTGTAAGTGCATATATATGATTTGTTTGCAATTGTTTCACCTAGTCACACCATAATAGTATATGCCTTTGATATTCTTTCCATTATTCACCTTTGTAACTAAATTAAAGAAAATCAATTTTCTATATCTATGAGCTTGTAATTTTTTATAAAAGGTTCTTTGAACTACATTTAAATTATCATGAATGTCAACGGAATAATTTTGAATCCATTGGAATTACCTTTGTCAACATCATAATATGCCAGTTGATTCTTTCATAACTCTATTTCTATTTTACAATGTTGTAATTCATTGATTGTGACTTCAATGGTACTTTTGTTTGCTTGAGTGAAAACCACATTTGATCTTGCCATTGATATAGGATTTCCATCTATATCGTCGACCATGAGAACTTCTATAGTTATCACTAATTGGATTTCAACTATAATTGTTCATTTCATTAAAGAATTTTTGAGGTTTAAAATGGGCCTCTTAAGGGAAATAATAAAATAACAGTTATAAATTTTCAAAGGGAAATGCTAAAACCTTTTTTTAATCATGATTTTTGCTTATCTCTTTGTAGTTTTACTCAAATTTCAAGTGTAGGCACTCATTAGATGTAGAGTTAAACTAGGTGGTCCAAGAGGATCCAAAATGCTCATAGAGGTCGCAGAGGATCTAGAAGTGCTCACAATTTGATCATCTCGAATGTTCTGAAAAATGACTTATTTTCATATATCTCGATGATAGCTTTCCAACAACACAAAAATCGCCTCAAACGTAGTTCATATGAAAAAGTTATGGATGGTCAAAGTTTTGGTCAAACAAGTGAAAAAGTCAAAGTCATGGTGACACACGTCACCAATAAAAAAGTGACATGTGGCATGACCATACATGATGTATGATGATGATGTGACAACCCCACAACATGACACTTGGAATATAGTAGGTTGAGTTAGTTGGGGCCATATGAGTGATCAAGCAGTGACATGGGATAACTATATGGAAACACCTAGCATGGTCTATACACGTGGACCAATGATAGGCTTCCAAGTGACAACCTCCCAATTGATTTCACATTGAAACCTCTTGCACAATATTCAAACAACTTACCAATATGATAAAGGATATGACTTTATAGGCATGTGGTTCAAAATATATTTAAGTTCATTGAATTCTATGTTTCGTGGGAAAAGGGACCAAGGGCTAGCTCCTGACCCATGGTTTATTTTGATTCCATACAAACATACTCTAGAATTGTGGGGAGTGGATTGAAGATGTGACCTCCTCCATGCATACCAACACCTTGACCAGTAAACCAAGGGCACCACTTGTTAAGGGTACTACAATGAAATGAATTTAAATTGATGTTGACATTAGCGCCAAGGTCGGGCCATAGTTTTGCCGACCTAGCCTATTTAATGGGAACAAATTCCAAATCCTGACACACATATTAAGGTGTGCATAGATCCTAAGACAGGTACATACATAGTACGAGGGTACAATATAGAGAATTAATTTGTGTTCCAATAGAATCCTAGCCATGGTGTTGTATTTATTGGCATGCCGATGAGCACTATGTGAGAACATAGGTTTTTTTATACTCATTTTTTCTGTTTTCTTGATGGAGTATGATGGTAATGTTATTTTTGTGCTAATATGTTGTCTATGAAAGTATTAGTTCATATTTCCATTAATGAGTGCCATAGTGGATCGATTGGTGTGTAAAGAGGGTAAAATTCAGCCAGTTCAAAATATGGTTGAGTTTATACTCATTTTTGTCATAATTTCACAAGGAATTCAATGATATACTTTATTTTTTAGTTTGAGCAATGAAATTGAAGAGTGACTTCAAATTTGTATTTGTAAGTTCATTTTGTATTATAATTTGGCATTTGAAACAATCTCATTGTTTTCAAATGGAACTCAAAAATGTAGTAAACTCTGTCATCAATATTGTATAATTGAGTTATTTTATTTTTTGATGTGCTATCTGATTATTCTTCAAGTCATTCATCATCTTATGAGATTGTGGATAAGTAGCATATCAACATGTGTTCTGCAAATCACCTGAATATGATCAAGAATCATTCTGAATCAAGTTAGATGCTATTATGGATTTTTAAATATTAATATGGGTATCTAAGGATTTTCAGATCATCAGACATCCAACAAGTAACCATAATGCATACATTTAATACACCCATAGTGAGATACAATATATATATATATATAGAAGAAGAAGAAAAAGCGTTTATTTTCAAGAATACCAATTTATTCACTCATTTCCAGTATATCTGACTATGACTCTATGAAAAGTATGGTCTGTGTATGATTGTTGTATGCATAATTTAAAATGCATTCAAGGGGTGCCCATAATTGAAATTTGAGTAAACTTATACAAACAAGGATATCATTTAAAAACTTGTTAGCTTTCCTATGATCGAAAAACGTTTACGCTTATGTTTGGCATCATCATCCTGCAATTTAATTGGTTCTTTTAAAGTAGATGTTGATAGCACATTTTTTTATGACCAAATTTTGACCTCAAAATTTTTCTAATTCCTACGAGTTTTCCTTAAAATTTGTTTTCTTTCACTATCAATCACATATGTTTCTAGTGTATCTACTTCAATAATTGGCACTGGGATGGGTGTGTCCCCTCTTTTGATGAGTCTATCCTCTTGCATAGAAAACGTAATTGTAGGAGGATGTATGTACCATTCAAGATGTTCGTCTTATATTACTTCTATTTTCTCTTGATGTTTCTCATCTTCTTTTTTTCTTTATTCCCCCTCTCTCTATTTTCTCTTAACTTCTTTAACTTCATATTTCTTCTTTTCATCTTTTTTTGTTTGTTTCTTTTAGCTTCATGGAATAATTTTGTTCTACTATTGAGCCAAGAGGGAACTAAGAACATGAAGTATTGCTTCACAAATAATTTATTAAATTACAACCATGTCAAGCATATGGACTTGAGGAGTGTGGGGATATTTGAGTGCTCTAACACTCTAATGTAAGTTTTTTTCCCTTACAATTACCAATGGTTGAAATCGTCATCTTCAATCTAATTGGTTCTTTTAAAGTTGATGTTGATAGCACATTTTTTTAAGGTCGATTTTTGACCTCAATTTTTTTCTAATTCCTATGAGTTTTTGTTACAATTTGTTTTCTTTCACTATCCTATGAGTTTTCGTTACAATTTGTTTTCTTTCACTATCCTATGAGTTTTCATTACAATTTGCTTTCTTTTACTATCAAAGACAATTTTTTCTAGTCTGTTTACTTCATTAGTTGGCACTGGGATGGGCATGTCCCCTTCTGTGATGAATCCCATGTCCCCTTTTGTGATGAGTCTACCCTCTCGCACATAAAACATGATTGTAGGATCATGTAGGCACAATTCAGGTGGTTCTTCTTAAATTACTTCTATTTTCTCTTGATGTTTCTCATCTTCATTTTGTCTTTCTTCCTCCTCTCTCTATTTCCTCTTAGCTTTTTTAACTTCATCCTTGTTATTTCCGTCTTTTTGTATTTGTTTCTTCTTAGCTTCATGGAATAGTTTTGATCTATTATTGAGCCAAGAAAAAACTAAAAGCATGAAGTATTATAATTTCTTAAATTACAACCCTCCCAAACATATCGACTTGAGGACTATGGGGATATTTTAGTCCTCTAACACTTTAATGTAAGTTTTGTTCTCGTACAAGAAGCAATGTATAAAATTGACTAAGTGTAAGACATGTATTGTTGAATCTTACAATTCAAACATTCCAGGCAGAAGATCAATCCATACAAAGGGCTAGAAAGTGGTTGCAAATCTGAGTAATGATGTATGTATTTGTGTTCCTACAAGACTTGGAAATAGACATGAATGGAAGGAAAATTTGGTGTCAATAACGAGTCCATCCTACATAATGAATAGCAAACACACACTGTGAAAGAGATAAGAGGAAAGATAGAATTGTTCATGAGCATTAGGTGTAGGAAATTTGGCGCGACCAATTGCCTTAGTGCATTTCACAATATGGTAGCGAAATTGAACACTTTTCCCTAATGGAGATGATAGGAATGTTTCAAACGGATCTCTGGCCTTATTAGCAACGTCTTTGACGGTCAACATTATGTTTGAACAATTTTGGATTTTAATTTGAAAGATTTTCGAATCGATTCCATTTCACTTGGCCATGAATGTTCCACATTTCATGAAAATCACAAAGATATCATCACAAACATTTATAATTGGAGAGTTGTCCAAAAAAAGCAGTCAGGGACATTTTCTATTACGAAAAAATGGAAGTCATGTCATGAATGGCTAGAAATGGCCGGATGGCTTCATTGGACCCAATAAAATTATTGGATTGAAATTAAGATCTATTTCAATAGGACATGAAACACACATGACTGAGCTATTCAGAAGGATTGAAATCAACTCAATGGAGTCATTGAGTCGAATCTTGAAAATATTTTTAAAAAGTACTGTGATAAATGCCCGATAGGTTCGCCACAAGAATTTCAAAGACGCAAAGATTAAATAAGCCAGATGGCTGCTCACTCGGTGATTTGAAAAAACAAAATTATATAAATAATGACCCAATCACCTCTTTGGGTGGTGTGGTGATATTTCGATATAACTTTTGAAACATGCTCGATGGTCATGGAAGAGTCCAATGGGAGATCTAAAACAACATTTAATATGAAAGATGTTTCAGAAAAAGAACAACGATGAGAATTATGTCCAAAATGGCCTTATTGGGCTAAAAATTGAAAGAAAAAAAATTCAAAAGTTGCTCAATATGGATATCAGGATAAATTTAAAGGAGTTCTGAAATGAATTTTGGAAAGTGATCAATATGGCTATTAGGTGAATTTTGAAGATATGCATTCCAAATGACAAATTTAGTTTAAAATTGACTGAATCGATTCATGAAGAACGTTGGAAGGTAAAAAAATTAGAATGTCAAGATTAGTCAAAAGAACTCAACAAGCTACAACTAAGAAAAAATAATTTGAAAAATGGGCCACCCAATGGACATCCACATGAATCCCAAGGAAGGCACACTCCCTTAGCTAGTTGAATTCTTGGAAGGCTCACTCTCTTACCCTATTAGAGGACAAAAACACTTGGGCACATGTACCAAGGAAGTAGTTGATCACATCTAACTAACTAATTGTAGCTTGACCCATTCAACCATTCATATAATAACATGCATATATATAGGTCTACCTCCTATTTTAAATAAAGTGATGGTAATTTTTCTCTTAGTTTTGGTGATACTATTGTTGTTTCCTATTCTAGATAATTTGATGAGTATTGCTATTGTAGATCAAATGGTATCAAAGCTTTGATCTAAGTGCTTATGCTCAGTGAGTATTAGTGACATTTTTTTTTGGATTTCTAGTGTGTTCCCTCACCTTGTTTTTTAGATATAGAGGTGTGCTAGGGGTGGCTCCACCCTCCATCTCTGAGGTTTTTTTATAGTCCTTTGTGGTGATTTGCAACTTCAACAATGTGCTAGGATTTTCCACACCCTCCCCTCTCTTCAGTGTGCCTTGTCAGCATGATATTGGCTAGGGTTTACTAGTACACCCTCCCTTTTGAGCACCATATGTTGTGCTTCAGGACATGATTCAGGGTTGAATCAATATCTAGATCCAAAAATCGTTTTCTTCATTATATGAATATAATACCTACTTGTAGAGCCTCCTTCCCCAGGGATTCTATATCTCAACATTATTCTCCCAGTCATGGCCTTAATCTTTTTCTAAGTGAACTCATGTAGCTCTAACAGAGCTCCCCAATGCCATTGCAGTTGGATACTCATTTCCAACTTCCTAAGTTCTCAAATCATATGAATGGTGAGGCCGTTTATCCCTAGGTACACAATCTATCCACTTATTTCAAGACCTACCTACGAATGGCAGAAGAGGAGAAGATAAATATTTCTAGTTTGGAATTGGAATGGGTTTCTCAAGCTTGGTTGGATTCCCAAAAAGATACCTCCTCTTGGGTGGTGGACTTTGATGATCCTCCTGTGGACACCCCTCCACCTATTGGTTCTTAGGATACCTTTTTTCAAGCATTGCGACATTGCTTCTATCCCACGAGGTACCATCAGAATCTCATAGCTCATTAGTTTCAACTCTTCCAATTATTAGGACAATCATTCCAAAGCTAAAGTGCGGTGTTTACTAAGCTCCACATTCAGTTGCAGATTCAAGATCCGAAAAAAGTACTCATTATTAAATTTAATTATGGTATTTTATTATTTATACGCAAAAAGGTTGATTTATTTGAAATCTCTTCGTTAGATAAGGTCTTTCTTTGGGCCTTTTCTATGGAATGAAATATCACTCCTTGAATTTGATCTCCTCTATAAAAAAAATTCCCTTTCTCAACTCCTTCTTCTCCTTCCTCTCCCACCTCACCAAAACCTAGAAAATGGTGTTCTTATCACAAATATTAGTTTCACTCCTAAGTTTAATGTCATGTTGTTCATAATCGGAATCTTGTCAAGACTTTATTTGTTGATGCTCCTAAGTCCTCCTTGAGCATAGAACCTCCCCTTGAGCTGATCACCTTGGAGAATCCTATGGAACCATACCCCTCTCTCTTGCTCATGGCCAATGATTCTCATAATTCTTCACCAATGCCTTTGTTTACTCACAATTGTCAGATCAAGCAATTTCTAGCCACACTCATCCTCGAAAATGGTAGCCAAAATAATTTAGTTGCTAATGATTTGGTGCAGTGGTAGGTGCTTCATACTACCCCTCATATGACACCCTACCAATTGTGTTGGATTAAGAAGGATGGTCACGGTGTGATGGTGACCCAATGTTGTTACCTTACTTTTTCCATCGACCCTTTCCACAATATTGTTCTTTGTAATGTGTCTCCTTTGGATTGTGTAGATGTGATTATAGATTTTCCTTATCAATAACTCTCTCATGTTGTATATCATACTTGTAATCATCAGTATCATCTTCATAAATGTGGTTGTACCTATGTCCTCACCTCATCCTCTCTGAAATACCATGCCTTTCTTTTTATCCAACCTGTTGTTCATCAAATCAGTCTCAACAACTCCATTTCCTTCTGTTTGGTGTGCCATATTATGTCAGATAGCCCATCCCATGCCTTTCATTCACATATGGACACTTTACTCACATTCTTTTAAGATGTTTTTGTTTCTCCCACCGGACTATGCCCCATTCGTTCAATTGAAAATTCCATGGGTATTATTCCTAGAGCCACTTTTCTCAATGAACTTATCACCTTTCTCCTCACGAGGCTCCAAAAAATTATTAATATCGATCAAATCCAATTGATTTCTTCACCTTGTTCCTCTCCTACCTTCTTCATTCCCACAAAGGAGTATAAGGAATGGATTTTAGTCACAGACTATCAAGCTCTTAATAAGGCCATTGTCAAGAATCATTTCTCTCTAATATGGATTAGTGATTTACTGGATCATTTGAAGGGTGCCCACTTATTTACCAACATGGATCTTACAATGAGATATCATAAAGTTTGCATGAATGCACTAGACACATGGAAGAAAACTTTGGAAACCAAATTTGGGCTTTATGAATGGATGGTGATTCCCTTCAGTCTTATTAATGCCCTTGCCACTTTCATGAGGCTAATCAATGATATTTCCATAGTACATTTGGGAAAAATTGTGGTGAGTTTTTTGGATGATATCTTGGTATTTAACAAGGCCTGGAAGGATGATTTCTCCATGTGTGTATTATTCTAGACTTATTGTGCACTCACAAAATGTAGTTGAAACGTTGTAAATATTCTTTTGGGAAACCTTCAATTCAATACTTGGGTTTTGATGTCTTTGTTGAGGGTGTTATCCCATATCCCACTAAAGTCCAATATCTTGCAGAGTGGCCAAAACCTTACTCGTCTTTCGAATTCAATAGGTTTATCGGTGGCATTAATTTTTATGGATTGTTCATTTCTAAATTCTCTTAGTTAACAGGCCCTCTTCACCAACTTTCCAACCAGAATCAATTTGTTTGGTTTTCCTTTGCACAAAAAAACATTTAGGCTGTAAAAAATTCTGTTTGTTTTTCTCTTGTACTTTGTTTACAATATCTTCAATCTTCCTTTGAGATTGAGAAATATGCCTCTCAATATGGTATTGGCATAGTTCTTCAAAAAGGAGGACACCTTATTGCATACCATTCATAAAGTCCATTTTCTGATGCTAAATGAAATTATAGCACTTATGACAAAGATTTCTACAGTATAGTAAAAATATTGAAACGGTGGCTCGATTACATCCTAGGAAAAGAAAAAAACCTCCACACAGATCATGATACGTTGATTTTCATCAATTCTCATACTAAGATATAGGAGTAGCATCATTTAAAGTGAGTTGATTACATTCAATAGTTTCAT
>SNQJ01S0222516.1:0-14944 GCA_010110895.2 Picea sitchensis
GATTAATAATATTTAAAAGGTATAAAATTGTTTAAGCTCATAAACAACTGATTCACCCCCCCCCCTCTCAGTTGTTTTAGTATTTCCAACAATCAGGTCATATATTGTCCATATAAATGATGATGCACCACAAATACCAGTCATCAAATATAGAAATAGACCACTGAGAGATCAGGGGAATGAAGTATGGAAGATGTATTTTGATGGCGCATCTTCAAAGGAGGGTTTTGTAATTGGTATAATCCTCATTTCTCCTTCAAATGAGGTGTTTACACTCTCATATAAGCTGGAATTTGAAACAACTAACAACATAGCATAATATGAGGCCTTGGTGCTCGGATTGAGGGCTGCTAAAGATATGGCCATTGACAGATTGGTAGTATTTTGTGATTTTGAGTTGATTGTCAACCAATTCAAAGACATTTATCAAGAAAAGCAACAAAGGCTGAAACAGTATAGAAATGAGGTATGGGACTTGGTGGACAACTTCTTTCCAGCATTCAATATTTCCTTTGTTCCTAGAGAGGCTAACTCTAACTTTGAACATAGAGAGGGCTAATCAGGAGAAAATCTTTAGCCTTGGATTGACACCTTAAACCTCCTAATGATTCCAAATGTAAAGTATGAAGTGGAGGTTAGGCATAGGATATCCATACTAGACAATCTCAAGCATTGGAAGGTATTTGAAAGTGATGGCTTGGGGCTAAAGGTTCACATAAACTATTGAAGAATTCATCAAATATCCCCATTGATGGGAGAATGAGGAAAGAGATAAAGCAGAAAATCGAGTAAAGCATCTTTGTTTCTGAAAAGTGGTTAGCCACAACATTGTGGAACTCAAAAAAAACCACATCCCAAGAGTTCCTTTGGAAAGGTTTTTTGATAGCAATGATGTCTTCAGGAAAGATTCCATGAAGAATTAGGAACAAAATGAAATACCTTGTAGTATTGGGACAGCTTCTAAAATCCAAGTAGTCAAAATATCTAAAGAGCAACGCCATGGCAACGAAACAAGTATGTCGATGCAGGAATTTCTTGATATTTTCATGGTATTATAAGGACTTGAAGACCTTTGAAACTAACATCATTTTGTACAGGCCGGACCAAGGGGTTCCAGCAACCAGCGATTACACTTCCAGAAAACCCTAGCTACCAACCCTTTTGGAAACACATTTGAAGCGGATGAAATTCTCTCTTTTAGAGGTAGGCAGGGGGTGGATTCGCGGGACTCCGGTGTTGGAGAAAACCCATTTGGGACCGCAGGATATGTGATTCGCCGTACCTTAAAGAGCACTTAGCGATTATAGATCCCATTTCATGTTTCGACATTAATTTGAGTCACGGAGTAAGAGCCTAACAACAGTCAGCGCGGTATTCGCGGTCCCCAAATTATATTCAAGCACTAAGCACGACTTCCATGGGTTAGATCTATTCCATTCTACATTATTAAAGCACAAGAATCATAGGATCTATATATCCCATTCATCTATATCAAATAGCTACTAAGAGAGTAAGCACATAGGCATCGTACGCTGCAAATCAGCAACACAAGATGCTCATTAGTTCACCCACATACGAGACTATGTCCACCAGCGCTCTTCTTCTCTTTATTGTCTTATGTCAATCTTCTACATGCACAAATGCAAGATCTCTCTGCATAGGATAGGAGATATATGAACACCTCGCTAGATCCTCATTCCTTGGAAGGCTAGATTCTGACTAAAACCTTTACCACCACCCGGACTCTTCTGATCCACTTCCTTAAAAATCACAAAGTTCTCAACATATCGGCCATGATCATTTACTGTAATAATTTCACTTTCGGCCTTTGAAGTAGGGCTAAACCCTCCTTTTCCCTCCTTTGCCCACATTAACCCTAGCTTTATATTTACACATTACAAAGGGGCCTAAACAGCAGGGTGAAGCCATGGAACATCCATGCAGATTACATAAAACCAAAAATCCCTAAACAAGGCCTAGATCATACATTCTCAAAGCTGACTTATGGCACGACCATCTATTGCGTCTCAAAATGAGTGGCATGCGGCTGATAGGATCCTCAAAGAGCTTGATCAGGGCCCTCAACCCTCACATGTGACTCATCACGAGAGTCACTCACAGTCTGGCCGACTCTCCTTCAAAGGAGCCTCAAGCTTGGCTCGAAATTTGCCGACTGTTGTTAAGGCCTCTTTCTCGGTGAACTCTTGGATAACTACTTCATTGTCAGGTCCCTCACAGAATTGTTGCATTCTTGGTGACTGCATTTCGACTCTGCTCCTCACGGCCTTCGAAAGAATCTCAAACTGGTTTGGAGGCCTTCCATCCTAGACTGGTTTGAGCTTCTGAGTCACTTCCATGTCTTTTGTTTGTATGGTGTGGACCTGTTGTTCAGCAATGTGTTGTTGTTGGGATCCGCCCCATCCCTTTCCAACTCTTGATAGGGCTTTAAAACTGTACTGTCTTGTCACTTCTGTTTCTTTTCCCTCTGAGTTGTGACTCCGGTGCACCTTCCCCTGGTCGAGTGCTCTTGATAGTAAGTCGCTCGTAGGTTGTGCACTTCTACTCTTTGCTAAGTTGTTTGCATTTCAGATTGAATTCTCTAATCCTCAGCTATGCTCCGAGGGCGGGTGAAGCATGTTGGTCTCGCACGTCCTGTGAGGTTCTTGGCACTTTTTGTAGTTCTAGGTCTATGATTCTCTGTTGAAGTTGTTGGATAGCCTCCACAAGCTGTGCTACTTGATGCTCAGCTGGGACTCTTCCCACCTTTGTCTCTAAACTTGTCATAGAGTGGAGTGATCTGTTGATTGCTTCTTTGACTCTGAGCTACTCTACAACCTTCTCTTTCTCTTTCTTGACTTGTATTCTCTCCTCTTCGAACTTGGTGGAGGAATCTCCCTCTTTTGTCACGGCTTCGGCGTTTCTCTACCACTTCCTATTATTCCTAATTGTGAGGCGGCATGTGTCTTCTTTCTCTTCTTGCACTTTCGACAAAGGAGAGATTTGACATATGGAAGCTAGTCACAGCCAAGGATTAGGCTGAGATCATCTCCCAACTCACGGTTCCTACAATAATGATGGTGGGGGCACCAGGTGGATCTTGTCTTGTGGCCTATATTGAAGAGACCATTGTACGCCTCTTATTTCTGTCTCAATTTTTTTCATACATGCTTGCTTGCTTAGCTTGATTATTCTTCATAGCCTCCTATGACATCCCAATATGATTGTGATGATGGAAATTGAAGTCATCAGTGATGAGCCACGATCCTGGCTTAGTCTTGGTAACGTTCTTCCAGGAGTAGGATTTCATGGAAACCTTTCTTTTCTTAGGATCAGCCCTCGTCGGTAGGATCCCTAAAGCGGTGTTACTTCACCTTGCCTCTGTTGATATTCTTTGCCATTTAGTCTCTTCTTTATCTACTTCATCATTATCTCCTCATCCAAGTGATTATGAAGCGGGTTCGTCTGATGCACTACTCAGTTTTTGTACCTCTTCGGTCTTCTTACTTCTCCTAGGTCCAAGTGTATCATGCTCTTCATGAGTGGCCTCCAAGCTGCCAACTAGTTCGGGATCGGAATTTTGTAGAATTAGGTAGGGATAAGGAGCTCTGGAGGCAGGAGTCCTTGGTTATCTCTTTGAGTTCCTCCTCTGTGAGCTTATGGTATGGTAAGATCTTATTTATGCTCATCACGCATACGATGATATAAATAGGAGTTGCTTCGGTTTAAGTGAAACTTCATGAGAGTGCGAGCCAGAGTGCGAGATTGTTGGCGTCATCACGAGGGACAACTATTAGCCCTCTTTAACTAGATATAGCATGTGTAGAATACCACGTTTGACTGCCATTATTTCCCCATATAACTCGAATAACATAGCATGGTGAACCCATTAGTGAGTGAAGCTCAGATGACTCTCGATGCAGGGAATTAAGCTCTTAGGCATCTCTAAATAAGTAAATGCTATGAGGATTAGTAGCTATTTGGAATTGGAACTCATATTACACGATCTACAGAGCTTCGCGGAAATCCATTTCGTCGACATTTTCCTGTAGCTTCACCCAGTTCATTTTGGAGTCCTTCTACACACATTTTCAGTGAGGTCAATACTTGAATTCGATGGCTATGTCGTCTATTCTTTCTCACCGACTTCCCACTGCTTGATGGTGGCAGCGAAGCCGAGACACACTCGCCAGTGATGCGGATGGAAGTTGCAGCCTTGCATTACTTCTATCGCCATAGGTATGTAATTATATGTTTGGGGAAGAAGGCGCGGTCCGCTAGCCTTTCCCTAGGTAGAGATTATTGTGTGTATAGTTGCATGCACTCCGATCGGTGATCCTATGGATCAGCGTTGGATCATTGTAGTCGTTTGTCTAGCCATATAGCTTCCATGAGTATGCCGCGATAGCATGAGATTAACGTACGCATTAACCTCTTGGTGCCTTCAAAGATGTAGGATATTCATCACATTCAAGATCGAATTGGACTCGCGTGAAAGGGTTCGATCCATGGTTAATTTTAGTTCTTCCCACATGCGTCCTAGTCAAAATTACGTAGGGGAATGAGGATGTTGTAGTTCTTGTGGTCCACTAGGTTGAAGTCGTTGAATTTTAATGTCGCGATATTATCGTGTTTCTTTCTAACTGCATGTATCCCCTTAAAGGTATGTAGTAACCAGGGTATAATCGAAGTCAATTGGGACACTATCATGACTCACCATCTTGTGAAGCGGGATGTAGTCAGTGGGATAAGAGCCGGGAT
This sequence comes from Picea sitchensis, assembly GCA_010110895.2. Lineage (NCBI taxonomy): Eukaryota > Viridiplantae > Streptophyta > Pinopsida > Pinales > Pinaceae > Picea > Picea sitchensis. The sequence continues at coordinate 4,759 of SNQJ01S0222516.1, forward strand.
CAGCTTCATTAAGCCAAGTCATCTCGATGCTTGGATATTTTCTCGGTTGTGGCTCGGGATGGTCCAAATCCACATAGCAGGCAATCGTGAGAGGCTTGCACTCCTCTCGTCGATGAGGCTTGAATCCCTACAGACATTAATTTTCGGCCATTAAATCGATTAAGACTTATTCTACACACTTCTGTGGCACTAAGTTAGATGCGACATGCATTCTCGAGATCGGATATCTCAATATGATGAATAATTTCTTAATGAAATAGAATGGATGGAAAGTTCTCAATAAGAATAACACAGTAATAATGAGTTCTCTTATTGGATCGAATACAATTCATGAAAGTGTTCTCGATGAAGCGATGTTCGATGGATAAGTAGGCGGTGATGTGGATCTAATGGAAAGAAGCCTTCATCAATGCGGTTATGTCCATTATGGCCGGTTCCAATGATCTCATAAGCGAGATTTGAGGTCATAACTATTATTTCTAACCATTGGTGATGGTCAATGGTCATAATGCCTCTGACCGGTTATATTTCTTCACCATGGCGAAGTGCCATGTTTCACGTTGATACGATATCAGAAGCCGAAGTTCCGGTTTTACCGAAGGCCAGCTGCCCTTCACGAGGATCTCCTGCGGAACGATACGCGGCACCTATCTTTTCTCTCTTCTTAAGCAGGCTTTATAGCCTTCTTCCTATGATCTTTGTATCCCGGTGTTCCTCTTTTCCATTATGATTCTTATCTCCTTTTGGCATCGTAACTTTGCATTGTTGAGATTCTTTCACTTAGGGTTCAAGGGAAATGCTTCTTCTCTGTCTGGTGTAGGTGCTCTACTCTTTTGTACATATAGGTGTTTGAAGTCTTCTTGTGTTCTTTCAAATTCGACGTATTCCGTTTTTGGTTCCAAACAACTTTGATCTATTCTCTTATTCTTCAATCAAATATGTGTTACATCCTCCTGGTCATGGAATATTTTAATTCTTTCTTCTTTTGTTCTAAGACTTCCTCTTCTTTTCTTCTACCACAGTCCTTCTCAATCGAGTTTTCCCTGAAATAGCGTAGAAAATGGGGCAATGTTCTCAATAACTTTAACAACCTCAAAATATTTCTCTGTCAAAGTTCCATTGATAACTCATAGGTATTTTGGTGAGTCTTCCACATAGGGTTTTCATCTTTCCTCTAAAATAATCCTATTCCTCCCAATGAACTAATCATAGAAGGCTTTCCTAAAGCTTCCCAAATTATTTCTGTCATGACATTCACGTGTGTTTCCTCATCAGGAACAGTCAATGAAGTCTCCTATTCTTGTTTTATGCACTCTTTTCTTTGAGAGATCATTGTAGCTGATCATTTATGTGATCATTTAGGGTTTTTCATTTTGTAGCAATACATTCTTTGATTCTTTCACGAGGTTTTCTTAGGTCTTGGTGCTTTGCAGTCTTTCTCGAGTTTCTTGTCTCATATTCATTCTTTTCAACCTTAGAAATCATCCAAGGGAAATCCAAAACTTTATGACAAACAACTTTACAACAAAGAAAAAAATAGGACCTATACCAGGAAATTCCTTAAAAAGATGTCTTGGTCTTCTGCAATTGTAACAAAGAATTAATCCTCTCTTTCTTTTAAATGATCCCCTTTCACATGCTATACCTTTAGAATCATAGTAATAACACGCAAAAATATTTCCTGGGATCTGCATCCATTTGTTAGTCGGACATTCTTTATAGCCATGAAGATATGCATCTTTTCATCGTTTCTTATCAGATCTACTTTTATCAAATCTTCTTTCTTCTAAATTTTCCCTAGTTTTTGGAACTATGAGGCTTGAAGTTATCAGAGCAGCCACCTAGATCCATACTACTTTGAAACAAAGATTTCATATCTTACCTTTTCAATCAAAATTTCATTGGTGCACCTTTATGAACCTAGAAACTTCTAAGTGATATCTTACCTCTTTTCTTGGTCACCTTCTCTTACTTAACAGAAACTTTTCAGATTCAAGAGTAGAATACCTTTCATGCTAGAGACATGGATCTTCAACACATGGAGCTTTCTCTTTCCTTTGGATTCCCGGCCAGTACATTTTGAGGTCCTGGCAGTAGGACATTTATTTGTACATGGGTAAACCCGAGTTCAGCGAAAAGCTTCAGCTTAAGCAGCGCAAAGGCCGCGCTTTGCTTGGCCCTTTCGGCAGCACGTATGGAAGCGCATGAAGTCTCACTTGAGGTAGAGGCGAGGGTGGTTTGCGGCCTCTAATAATGCAGCCTTAGGCAGGACCGCAGTCTGATCATAATGCTTTAATAGATCACTTAGTAGTTATAGATCATTGGTATTCAGCCTTAATTTTATGGCCTTGGGTAAGCCCTAACAACTTATATCGGTATTGCTTGATTATTCACCCGGTCCGGTATATTCAAGCTCAAGCACATTCCGCTGCGTTAGATCTAGCATTCTATCCATTATTAAGCCTGAAGCATCAATGATCTATCTATCATTCATCTATATCAAAAGGGGAACTAAGCAAGTAGAAATACATAAACCCACGTATTCCATTTTAAGCATAGCTTATAGGATATCGTGGTTAACCCCAGGCTGGGGATGCTCGATCCATAACTCTTCTTCTCTTCTCTTTTGTCATATGTCAATCTTCTACATGCACAAAGAGACAAGATCCTACTCACATAAGTTGATTAGATATATACGCACACTTTCTAGATCCTCCTTCCACAGGCTGTATTCCGAGCTGAGTAGCCGCAGTCTCTTGAGTCCGCTGCGCCCCTCTACAAGTTCTCAACATATCATGCACAAACCACTTACAAGTTGCACTTGGCCGCTTGCAGTGCCAATACTCCTTTTTCCCTCCTTCTTACATAGCCTAGACTACTGTTTATACAGTACAAAAGGGCCTAAATATACAGGCCGAAACCAATGGGCCCGACATCCACATACCGTTACATAAATTTAAAGGCCCCAAAATCAGCTTCCAAAGAAGGGGCCAAGATCCATGATCTTTGCTTGACTTATCCGCTGTGGAGACATCCAAGTACCAAAATGGGAAAACATGACCAAAGGATCCTCAAAGGAAACTTGGTCAAGGTGTATCGTGAACACAATATCCCTCACGAAGGGCTCCAAAGCCATTTAGGAAAAAATAGACAGTTTCAAATCCTCTACTAATGTATATTGTTTAAAGGAATTGAAACAAATATTTGATCACCGAAATCGGCTGATTTCCCTTAGAGTGCTTAGATTGGGTAAGCCAACTTGGTTCTTATTGGAATGAGTGGAGAAATATGTCTTATGTATTTGACTTAACGTAGACCTAAACAGCCAATGTTCTCTAAGAGACAAGTATCATTTTCAAATATGGATACATGCACTTTTCAAGGGTAGGTACTTACATATTAATTTCCTACCATGTTGGATGGATGACTTCTTATTATAACGGATAATGAGAGACAAAGAGAAACAACCGCACCCATAGGAACATTCATGTAAGAAAAATTCCACTTTGATCGGTAAGATCTGAGAGCGATGTTTCGGAGGGACATGGACATTTGCGTTTTAGCCAGGTGAAAGGGACGTTTCAATAGTTATATGCACGGATGAGCCTCACCATCTTCACCTCCCTAATCTTATGGTAGACATCTACAACTGGAGCATATTTTTCAAAATCTGAGGAGTATGGAGATCCTTATGGTCCCAAAGAGAGTCCCATTTTTCCTATGTTAGAAGGGAAAATTCTAGCCACATTATATCGATGGGAGAATAAAATAGACTAGAGAGAGTTGATGTTATCCGAGGAAAATTGACATCCCTATAGGGCCAGGAAGGCTCATTCAATCTTTCATAGGAAAATGAATTTTTTAAAGGCTTTAATGCCAAATTTTGTTGAAATCCATAATACATGTAGCATGTTGAAGATCGTATATGTTGACATCAAATGGTCACTAGAGGCCAAGTAATCCTTCCATATGATTAAGCATGCATTGGTTGAATCCCTTGTAATGGTTAGTCCAAACTATTCAAAGAATTCCTCATTTTCTCCTTTTCCCCCGAGGAAACTATTGACTGCGATATTATATACAAAAGAATGAAGAGGATGACATCCCATTACCTTCTTTAGTAAAGTGATCTAAGATGATGAATTGAATATAATATATTGGAGAAGAAAGCATGTGCATTGGTTAAATCTTTGAAGGAATTTAGGGTGTATGTCCTACAATCCAGCATAATAGCCTATGTTTCTAGCAACAGTGTGAAGGAGATTCTTGTGCATCCATACAGTGATGAGAAGAGGGGAAAGTGGATCATAAAATTGTTAGATTACCAGGCCTTCCATACAGAAATCCCACGAAGTTGATTAAGGGTTAGGGCCTTGCAAAATTGTTATCAAATTCAAAGTACGCAAAGCACTAGAATTACACCACTTCTTTCACCCAATCAAATTCTACCTCCGGTATGTAGGTTGGAAAGGAAAACTATGTAGAGTATTTGAGCATTAATCTCTTTCACCCTAGTATAGATATGCTGTACTTTGTGCATGCACAATGTCCACAGATTGGAAAATCTAAAAGGCTAGAGTCTCTTAATTGAAAGTTGTAAAAGTCTGCATCATAAAACTGAGAATTCGTGTGGAGAGATCTCTTTGGTATTTTGTTGAAATTTTTGGATGAGGATGAGTCTAAATAGTTCATAAAAAATATGCACAAAGGGATTTGTGGAGGACACTGGCATTTAAATCTAGCCCCTCAAGTTCTAAGGACATGATACTATCCCACCAATATTCTCTATTATGTTTACTTACAGAGCTTGTGAAGAATGTATACAAAATTCTTTGGAAAAAGAAATTTCTCTCTCACTACCCCTAAACCCGGTATTACTTTAGTAGTCCCTTTCAAAAATGGGGATTATACTTTATAGGTGAGATAAACCCACCCGCACCTCCGATTAGGAAGCATAAGGTGTGGATTCTTCGCGCCCTTTGACTACTTCACTAAGTGTATTGAAGTTATGCCTACGAGGAATTCTACTGACAAGGTGATCATAAATTTATTGGAAACATATATCTTTTCTAGGTTTGGTTTCCCCGAAGTTAGTAAGCCGAAAATCCCAGAATTCAATTCAAGACCATGATTGACTTTGGGAGTTATAATATCTAGTAACATTCTACACCTTATTAACCATAAGGAAATGGGTTGGTTAAATCATCAAACAAGACCCTCATCATGATCATAAAGAATTTTTTGGCTGAAAACAAAAAATCTTAGGACTCTAAGCTTAAATATTCCCTGTGGGTGATAGGATCAACACCAAGAAGTCATTGGGAACCTCCCCATTTTAGTTAGTTTATGGGGTGGATGTTGTCTTTCCCACTCAACTTGGTCTACCAGTCTTAAAATTTTTACAAGAAGAAGTTGAGGAACCTAATGACATCCAGATAAGAATTTTTTAGATTATTGAAGTACAAAAAAGAGAAGCATTGAATCCAGGAGAGTTGAGGGCATCTGGGGCAAGGTCGAGAGGCATTGTACTACGAGGGAAGACCTAAAGGAAGTATTTCAAAGGAAGGAAGCATGTTCTTAGGATGGGATTCAAGGAGATTGGACAAACCTAAGCATGGTAATTTTGATAATATTTGGTTTGGTCCATTTAAATTGGTTCAAGTTATGGATAATGATACATTTATATTGCAAAACCTAGATGATACTAAGATCTTTGGAGGCCAGTTAATGGGTACTTCTTGAAGCATTACTTTCTTGATGGACCAAGGGAGGTCCATCCTATACCATAGATGTTTTTCATTTGCATTTTTGTTGACAATTTTTTTTTAATAAAGACTACACTTAGCTATGAAAGGCTAGGGTAGAGCTCTGAGTTTTAAGTTTAGAGGATTGAATCGAGATAGAGAGCATCATTGGCCGGAAAAAAGCGGAAGTGAGAGATTCACAGTGGGAAGGCGAGGAGTTTTGAGAAGTAAGGCCACCTAATCTATTGTTAACCCAGAACCTCTGAGGAAGTGCTATATCGGTTGCAATGATATTTGAAACCTAGAGTTTACCTCTGCTTTCTCCTCCTTTAGCCCTATACATCTATAAAGAAATTATGATTTTTCTCAATTTCTTCTCCATGGTTTAATGGGTCAGCTTGAATTGTTCTTACCCTTCTATTGACTTTGCACCATTTTTCTTGCTTTCTTGGAAGTTATTGCACGTTATGATTTGGGTTAACAACATATTAAATATGAATTATCATTACCTAATATTATACCAAGTTATTAGAGCCTTTTTAGTGCAGAAAAAAATGGATTATAACAACACGCATGTTCTTGCAAACAATAGTAAGCGTTGTTTTAATTATTTAAGCGTTGAAAAGAATTTAAAAGAATATTGAAATTTATTTGTTGGCACTTGTATGCATATGCATGCTCATGTGCACTCAAGTTCATGAAATTTTACCTCAGGTTCATCATTACCACCGGTTCATTTTAAGATCAGCCTAGAATTTGCACCTCTAGTTTTAAGCCATCCACGAGTTTCTGAGGTGTTTTATGGATAAAATCCAAGTAAGTCACGGACACAAACCGATCTCCCTAGATCTGGATCTTAGAACAAACATGTGAATAGGGCAGCTTTCCTTAAGTTTAAATGTGGAATTTTATAAATGAGAATAAGTAACATGCAACTTATTATTGCTTCCTATAGTCTTTGTTACTCTACTTCACTCCGGTGCTCTTGTAGTCAATATCAAAACCTTTTAAATAACAAAATGATAGTGATATATAAACTCAATATAAACCTATATGTAATAGCGATCAAAGGAATCATACAATAAAACACAACAAGCTTTATAGGAAAGAATCATATAGCATGTCATATTAAATGTGAAGAGATTACAACCCGGTACCTTGATGTAAGTAAGGTCTCTTCCAAATCGCCGTTCCCCACACCTTCTTGCTCCAAGAGTTAAGAACCATAGATCGATAGAGCATCGCAGTCATCTTGACAAAAGAAATCTCAAGCTCAAGCCCATGCCAAGCTCTACCAAAGCTAACTTTCTCCATGAGAACTCCTCTCCTTTTATAAGGCTGAAGAGATAAAAGGTGGGGAGGTTAGGATGATCCACTAAATCATAAAAGCGAGAAAGATCCAAACCAATCAGAGGCCAACTCGCAAGGAAACTTCTCCTTTCTAGAAAATTCCGGCCGTCGTTTCCCCGTGATGGAATGTCCCTTTGACTATATAGCAACTGCGGAGAAAGGATTCCCACACCGGGCTATATAGCAGCACGTAGGAATTTGTCATTTTAGCACCCTGCCTATATAGCAACTGCGAACATCTCTTTTTATAAGGTTTTACATAGAAGGATCCCAACTTTCTTTCTGGGGAAAAGTTCTTCTTCCTTCTCTCCTCGGGAACTTGATTACTGAAGAGCCCCTCTAAAAGGCAATAGATAGGTTTATCATTAAAGTCATAGGGATATGAAAATAATGTGTAACAACGAGGGACAATTATAATTACATGGAAAATTCCTTCGAGAATAAAATTCATTTCCATTTCGTTACCACTTGCAGTAGAGATGAGTCAAAAAAAAAAATAATTGTCTTCTCAAGGTCAGTAGGCCAGGTAGGAGAATAGGAGCCATAGGGATCAGAGTTGTTCGAAGTTGTCCAAATTAAGAGATCTTTATCAAATAAGAATGAATACGACTTTATTTTCACATTGAGGGACACCATACGGGTGTGGCTCTTTATTCCACCTTTTTATTTACTCAAGAGTGTAACTAAGATGGCCAGAAGGGTTCAGAGATACCGCAAGTTTTCTCAAAGAATCTTGTATCATCAAGGTTTGATTAAAAAAATTATAGAGTACTTTTCTCCTTAAGGTGAAATTAAATTCAAGTTTTCTCAAAGAATCTTGTATCATCAAGGTTTGATTAAAATTATAGTGCTTTTCTCCTTGGGTGAAATTGAAATTCCTTGGGACTACTTTCTACAATTTGTGGGTTTACAAGAACAAGAACAACATCTTAATCCACAGACTGAGGGTGAAAAAGATGAAAACAATCCATAAGGGAGGCTTTCCCCTTAACCTGATGGCTTATCAAAGACTGTCGAGCAAACAACAAACAAGAAAAAGGCCTCCAAAACAAAGGGTACCCCATCAAGAAGAAACAAATCATCCACCTCGGTGCAGGAGTAAACCCCTTGAATGCAACTGAGATCTTCAATTGCAAAATGAAGAGAAAATGAAGGTCGATGAGTTTCTAGTATGCAGCAATAGGAACCTGATATTCCACATGGCTCATTTTTGTTGATATAATGGTAGTTACGGGAGGTATTTACCTCCACGTGTAACCCTGGTGAGAATAGAATATTTCAGGAAGCAAGAAGAAACCCTAAATCATTAAACTTAACCCTAGAAGACAAGTCAACTCAAGGAAATAATTAATATTAAGTATTTAGCATCTAGAATGAGAATTTGGCCCAGACGGCTTAGGAAAACAGTATAAATACAAGTATCCATACCTCATTTAGTACCATACAACTCAAAATTTTAACTGGGAAGAGGTGCGCACTGTAGAAACTTTGCAAGTGCACAAGTCTGGGAGCAGCTGCAGCTGGCAGCTGCTACAATCTATATTCCTGGTTTAGGCTCAGACTTTCTATTGGTTATGGTTGGAATTTATAATTAGTCTTGGTTATCTTTATGCATTAGCTATGGTTGGATATTAGTTTTCTTCCGAAATCATTCTCTATCAAGGTTAAGGTGCTCAGGGGTGGCTTCGACCTATGGTTGGGTCAGAATATTGTTATATTGTCTATGGTTAAATGATCACATCGATTACTTTCTAATAGGTTATGGGCCCACACTATCTTCAGATAGTCTAACCGCTGGAAGATAGATTGGGAGGATTTGTTCAGTTACAATTGCAGTTTCAACCAATTTTTGTTGCAGCAACGAAACCCTAACCCTCTTGTTGAGGCACCTTAAGTGAAGAGATTGACCTAATTTATGGATATCCTAGTGCACCCTAGCCTAGTGCACCTCATGGTACTCTCAGCAATATAAGATGTCAAGTTTGAATTTTTGGTCAAAATCAAAGGTTGACCAAGCCAAAAGCAGTCATGACTTACTCTATGAAGTCAAAAAATAATTTACAAGGGGATTCTAACTTTAAAGAATGGAAGACAAGGATTGATCTCATCCTTTCCAAGAATAAATTGTTGGATATCATGAAAGGAAAGATCATGGAACCAGAGTTTGAAGAAGGAAAAGAGAAGGAACCTTAGAATGTTGCAGTTATGGAGAAGTTCAAATACAATGACATCAATGCCATGAGTATCATAGTAGACTCTATAAGATACCACTTCATACGCTACATCTCCCATATTGACTCATCTAAGAATATGTATGATTCCCTAACAAATCTCTTCTCAATCAGAAACATTGGACAAGTAATGAGTCTGGAGAATGAGCTCTGTGACATGAAAATGAATGATGATGATAGCATAACATCATACTTTGTGATAATCAGTTAGTTAAGAGATCAAATACAAGTTATTGAATAGATCATTTCAGAGAAGGAAATGGTAAATATAGTACTCAATGGTCTTCCCAAGACATGGGATGCATTTTCCGCAAGCATGAACACAAGGAAGGAGTATCCCACATTTGAATAAATTTGGACCTGTTGTGCACAAGAAGAATCAAGGATTAGTGCAAAAGAGAAACCCCAAAAGAAATACGATGATCAAGCCTTCACAACAAGGTTCAATAATTTCAGGAATAAAAAGAAGTTTGGCTCCAGGAAGAAACCAAATCAAGAGAAAGATATGTCAAAAACACAATGCTTCAATTGTCGAAAATATGGTCACTACAAGAATCATTGTCGCGAGTTAAATAAAAGGAAGGAAACACACAAAGCATAAATTTACGAAGAAAGGAAACTCTCAAAGAAGGCCAAGCAGGACAAAAAATACTTCTTCTTCTAAGACAAGGTAACAATATTCTTCATAATTCTTGTACATACCATGTTTACATAGCTTCTGTACATATATTGCATATCTGTTTCTTAAAAGATAATATGTTCAAAGAGAAAAAATACCTATGGAAGAACAAAAAGATAAGGATTTCTATCATGATGACTACAAGTCAAGAAATACACATGAAAAGATGAAGTACATCAAAA
>SNQJ01S0222517.1:0-14943 GCA_010110895.2 Picea sitchensis
CCAGAATTACTCAAAAGAATCATCCTGCAAGTCAAATAATTGGTGAGAAAGAAAAATGTGTACAAACCAAGAGAAGGATAATCAAAGACACCGAGCAATCACATATAACCTTCATATCCATGGTGGAACCCAAGAAATTTAATGAAACCAATAAAGATATAAACTGGTTAAAATCAATGAATGAAGAACTAGATCAGATTGAGAAGAACAATACTTGGGAGCTTGTTCCTAGACTTGCAGATAAGAATGTAATTGGATCCAAATGGGTGTTTAAGAATAAAATGAATGAACAAGGATAAATTGTTAATAATAAATCCAGATTGGTCTGTAAGGGGTATGCACAAGTTGAAGGACAAGATTTTGATGAAACCTTTGCACTAGTGGAAAGATTGGAAGCCATCATAATATTTCTTTCCTATGCATGTCATAATAAATTTAAAGTATATCAGATGGATGTTAAGTCAACATTTCTTAATGGAGATCTAGAAGAAGAAGTATATGTGGAGAAACCTGAAGGATTTACACTAACAGATAATCCTCACTATGTCTGTAAGTTGAAAAAGGCATTATATGGACTGAAACAGGCACCACGAGCATGGTATTATAGACTGGACAAATTTCTACAGGACAAAGGGTTCAAGAAAGGTACTGTTGTCAGTAATATGTACATTAAGTGTGAAGGTGATTATTTATTAGTTGTTTTGGTTTATGTAGATGACATTATTTTTTGATGCACTAATGACCCTTCAGTTCAGTGGTTTTCTAATTCAATGCAGATTGAGTTTGTGATCCAAAAAGATCTTTTAATGACTGTGGTTGAGTTATTAATTGCATGTGTTAATTAACCATTTATGAAGCTGAATGAAAGAGGATGAATTTAATGAAGGAACATAGAATCCATAAAACAATATACAGATTTGAACTGAAGCAATAAGAACACCAAACCATAACAAGAGAAGTGATAACGAAGTTTGGCACAAAATTGCCTACATCTCAGGGCCTTTGTCTTAGTGGGGGAGGCTTCTTTATTAATTATTCAATGCTTTCAAAGTACATCAAAATTACATCAAATGGACTCCATTCTGATCTCACTGTGTTCTGCTCGACCTCAGAAATCCAATGCAACTGACGGCACTGAAAAAGGATGAGTATAGCCTCCGGAAATGGCCTCCAAAGTTCTCCTAGTTCACTGGTTTTCTTTGCATAAATAACACTGTTCTGCTTTAATCTATATAAATTTGACTTGTGGAAGCATTGGTAAATATTTTGGTTTAAAAAGAATGAGGTGAGAAGTTCGAATCCAAACCTCCCACCTTTTTTGGCATAGAATCGGGCCAAATCTCCATAGTACATGGCAGCTATGATTTCTTTTTGACATAGAATCGGGCCAAATCTCCATAATATATGGCATATATGGTTTAAATAAACCATATGCCAAAGTTTCCGATATGTGGCGCATTGTAAAATTTTTTGGAGGCTTTTTAAATATGGTTTAACACCCACTTAACCATATTTGTGGCATAAAAATTGCATAAAATGCTTTTAATATGGCATATCCAAACCATATTACATATGGTTTTATAAACATAATACCACAACGTGGCATACCATATCCCTTTTTAAATGGATACTTTGTCCACTTTATAAAATGTTCGGGGCTTATCCACTTTAATGACCACAATATAGTTTTAAAAATAATCATATATATTATAATATATAATGCCCTTCTTAAAATTTAATAATTTGCCATATCTTACCAATCCCAATATGCCACATGTTGTCATGGGATTGGCCCATGTAGAAACCAGTCAGATGTCAAATGTCCACACAGAATTCTGCCACTTGTCACCTATGCAACCTGCCATATGTAAATTATGCAATTTTCCAAGTCACCTTGTTCATGCCATGTGCTAACTCCATAATGTGCCACGTGTCCTTTGACCAGTTGACTTTTTACTTGCTTATGTAAAACTTCCAAATGAGATAACTTTCACATACGATGTCGGATTTACAATTCATTTGTGCCGTCAGAAATCTTGCGACGAGCACTGCATGATCATGTCATTTTATTGAGCATTCAACAACTTCAATTTTTAGGCATTTCTGAGCCCCATCAAGCTCCTGGATCCAATTCTGGATCACACATCCCCATTAAAAGAAATTTTGGTCCCCAAAAGGTTACTGACCAGTCAACAAGCTCGGGATAGGCTACCCGGCTTGTCCTTCGTCTTTGAAATATGCCCTGTGCACCTGTCTCATCAAGATCAACTGTAACACAATCATGACAACTGACAACATATTGTTAGCCATTTGAACCCTGTTACATCTTACTGAAACCACTATCATCCATGTAGACAACATTACTAATAATAGAATCAAAAGGATGACTGCAAATGAGCTGATGTACTTATAATATTTGCACGACATGAGCTTATCTTGAAGCAACCTGTGATTGATTTTCCATTCAACAATCATTTCCTGTTCTTGCTTAAGATCAATTACTTCATTTGAAACAATTATTGGTTTGTTTATTTCTTGAACTGCCTTCTTTAATTGTTCCATTGTTTGAAGTGTTTTATTTGCCTTAACATGATGAGCATGAACCACATAATCTTGATCTGCATTGGTTAATTGATATTGTTTCTTTGTCCTGTAGAAGATTGCCTTCCGATCATATAAGTATGGACTACGTAAGACCATTCCACATTCACTTAATGGCACTACATCACATGTTACCTCATCCACATACTTAGATGAAATTGCAAATTTTATTGTGCACTGTTTTGTTATGTGCATTTGATGATGATTGCTTATCCATTTAAGTGTGTAAGGATTATGATGTACTTGTGTTTTTAACCCCAATTGCTTAACCAATTCTTCTGAGATTAGATTAGCTTGAGATCCACTGTTGATTAATGTGTCTATCTTAGTGTGTTGCATGATGGTCCTTATATGAAACAAGTTACTTCTACAATCAATGCCTTCACCAATTTTACCTATCATACCAACCAATGAGACCTTAGTTTCGTCACCCGAATCCGATCCCAAGTCTATGGGTTTTGTTGTCGCTACAATTGTTTCCCTTCCCTTCTTTTCCTTGAACCACTTTGGCCTTTTCTCGGGATACAACTGCCAACACCTGTCCTCATCATGTCCCTCTTTCTTGCAATTCTTGCAAGAGGGCTTCTTATCCTTTCTCGCCACTACATTTTCCTTTTTTCCTGTCCACTTCCTTTTGTCCTCTTTCTTTAAAGAAGATTCCCCTGATACACCTGCTTTCCCTGCTTCAATGTATGTCGCTTGAACATAAACCTCATCAAGGTTAGTGGGTCCAAACATGAATACAATGTTTCTAATATGTGCAGGTAAACATACTATATACTTCATAAGGGTTTCTTGTGTATGTAAAGGGATATCTAACATCAATGCCATTCTTCGAAAGTCATCAGTATACTCTTGCACTGTTTGTCCTTTTCTTAGTTTTAAAGATTACCATTCAATTAATGATTTTTCTTTATAACCCAAAGGATATAATTGTTTCCTAAGTGCAGAAATGAAGCTTTTCCATGATGGAAATACATTACCCACTTGTTGTGTTCCATTTTGCAACTTTCTTTGCCACCATATGAGAGTTGTGCTTGCAAGTCTCAAAGATGCCAACTTGATTTGTGTGGCCTCATCCTTGATCTGCTGCACACTGCAATAAACCTCCATCTGTCTAACCCAATTGTCAAGTTTCTCTGCATTCACTTCACCATCATATATGGGAAACTCAAATTTAACATCAAGTTTTAATAATGGCATTTCATTGTTATTTTTATGAACATGTTTGTTTGCATTAGATTTAGAACTTGAACTTGAAGAAGAAGGAGAAGAAGGAGGTGATGATGGAGGTGAAGGAGGAATTTGAGGAGGATCCTCTTCCTCTTTACTTTTTCCCTTTGAATATTTGCCAAGAACCGGTCTCTTTCGTTCCAAGTAATCCTCATACAAAACTTTCACCATCTCCGACATAACAAGGATTTTTTTTTGAAACTCTTTCTCATCAAGAGAAAGTCCCTCTTCCGATGCCATCTTCTCACTGTGAGAATCTCTCTTTCTCAATCCAATTAATGGATTCTCTGCAACAAGCTCGCCTTCACCACGCTGTAGCTTTTCCCTGGTTAACATGCAAAACTCAAATCCAAATGTCAACTAGATCTGATACCACTTGATTCGAAAAGATCTTTTAATGAATGTGGTTGAGTTATTAATTGCATGTGTTAATTAACCATTTATGAAGCTGAATGAAAGAGGATGAATTTAGTGAAGGAACATAGCAGCCATAAAAAAATATACAGATCTGAACTGAAGCAATAAGAACAACAAACCATAACAAGAGAAGTGATAACGAAGTTCGACACAAAATTGCCTACGTCTCCGAGCCTTTGTCTCAGTGGGGGATGCTTATTTATTAATTCTTCAATGCTTGAAAAGTACATAAAATGGACTCCATTATGATCTCATTGTGTTCTTCTTGACCTTAGAAATCCAATGCAACTGACGACACTGAAAAAGGTTAAGTATAGCCTCCAGAAATAACCTCCAAAGTTCTCCTAGTTTGCTGGTTTTCTCTGCATAAGTAACATTGTTCTGCTTTAATCCATATAAATTTGACCTGTGGCAGCATTGGTAAATATTTTGGTTTAAAAAGAATGAGGTGAGAAGTTCGAATCCCAACCTCCCACCTTTTTGACATAGAATCGGGCCAAATCTCCATAGTACATGGGACATATGATTTCTTTTTGACATAGAATCGGGCCAAATCTCCATAGTACATGGGACATATGATTTCTTTTTGACATAGAATCGGGCTAAATCTCCATAATATATGGCATATATGGTTTAAATAAACCATATGCCAAAGTTTCCGATATGTGGCGCGTTGTAACAAATTTTGGTGGCTTTTTTAATATGGTTTAACACCCACTTAACCATATTCGTGGCATAAAAATTGCATAAAGTGATTTTAATATGGCATATCCAAACCATATTACATATGGTTTTATAACCATAATACCAAAACATGGCATACCATATCCCTTTTTAAATGGGTACTTTGTCCACTTTATAAAATATTCGTGGCTTATCCACTTTAATGACCACAATATAGTTTTAAAAATAATCATATATATTATAATATATAATGCCCTTCTTAAAATTTAATAATTTTCCATATCTTACCAATCCCAACATGCCACGTGTTGTCATGGGATTGGCCCATGTAGAAACTAGTCAGATGTCAAATGTCCACACATAACTCTACCACTTGTCACCTATGCAACCTGCCATGTGTCATTTATGCACTTTTCCACGTCACCTTGTTTATTCCATGTGCCAACTCCAGAATGTGCTACATGTCCTTTGACTAGTTGACTTTTTACTTGCTTATGTAAAACTTCCAAATGTGATAACTCTTGCATACGATGTCGAATTTACAATTTGTTTGCGCCGTTAGAAATCTTGCGATGAGCATTGCATGATCATGTCATTTTATTGAGCATTCAACAACTTTGTGTTTTAGGCCTTTCTGAGCCCCATCAAGCTCCTGGATCCAATTCTGGATTAGTTTGAGATGTCCTTGATAGGAGAAATGCCATATTTTCCTGGTTTTCAAATCAATCAGAGTTCTGTAGGGCTATTTATCTCTCAAGAAAATTATTTGAAAGAGATGTTGAAGAAGTTTCAGATGGAAGATTCCTCTCCTGTTAGTAAACCTATGGTGGTTGGTTGCAAGCTCAGTAAGATGATATTTCACCTGATGTTGATCAAAGAACTTATCGATCAATGATAGGCAGTCCTCTGTACATCACAACATCTCGTCCTGATATAATGCAAGTTGTTGGAATGGTAGTTCATTATCAGTCTTCTCCTAAACAAAGTCATTTAGCAACTGTCAAGAGGATATTCAAATATTTGCTGTCAAGAGGATATTCAAATATTTGAAGGGTACAATGACTTATGGTCTTTGGTATCCTAGAAATCATAATTTTCAATTAGCTTCATATTCAGATGCTGACTGGGAAAATTGTTTGGATGAAATAAAGAGCACCAGTGGAGGTGCATTATTCTTAGGTGATTCATTAGTCGCATGGCTTAGTAAGATGCAGGGATCTATTTCTTTATCAACTACATAGGCCGAGTACATTGCTGCTGCTACTTGCTGCACTCAGATCTTATGGATGATACAAACTCTTGCAGATTTTAAGGTAACTTATACTGATCCCATTCCACTTCACTGTGATAACACCAGTGCCATTAGTGTCTCCAAGAATCCTATGCTTCATTCCAATACTAAACATATACCAATAAAGTATCATTTTCTCAAAGAGAAGGTTACAAACAGAGTTGTTTAGCTGAATTATATTCCATCCAAAGATCAGATTGTTGATATCTTGACTAAACCACTTGCAACAACTCAGTTTGAGTATCTATGCCATAAGTTGGGCGTGACCTTGTTATCTAGTTAAAATAGACTATCCAATCAGGGGGAGTATGTGTTGGTCGAATATATGAAACCTTCGAAAAGTACTGCAACAGTTCAAGGGGAGCATGCTTTTATTTGACATTGATGTCAAAGGGGGAGAAAAGGTGTTGTCTGGATGCTATAGTTGGAGGTCTAAGCAGAATAGTGCAACCTTTCATGGTTTCCATCAATGCCAAAGGGGGATATTGTTGGCATGTTTACAGGAAGAGTGTGCTTGGCATCGATGACAAGAACAAAAGGAGAAGCAGAAGGCTAGAAATCTCAGAAGGAAGAGCTATAGTGTCCGTTGGATCATCGATCCAAAGGACCTTCAATTGAATACCCGACAATTGTTGGATCATTCTAAGTGGAAGGACATGATAATATAGAAGAGAAACACCAAAGATAGATCGAGCCATCGATATAAGAACATGATCAATGAACAACATTTGGTTCACGTCAAAAGTTGCAAGGAGGTTGCTATTCAGGGAATATCACTTCGGGAGAATTGGAAACTTTAAAGTCGAATTACCCGAAGCTCAAAATCAGAAATGAATAAGGACCATCAGATCTGGAGAAAATGCGATGATAGTTAGATCAGGGAGAACCACGTCAGCAGACCACATCTACAAGGACATGTGGTAAACCAAGTTGGCAGACCACACAAGAATACCACGTCAGCAAGGACACATGGCACAATCAACAATGACAAGTGTCAAGTTGAATCGACATTTCAGGTACATGCAAATCATGAATCTGAGTCACACGTGGCAGCTACTCAGCTCGTGACACATCATCAAGTGACGTAAGTAAGTTATGTCACTCTGGGAGTTTTACTTCAGGATTTTTACCACCAGCACTTGCCCAAAGTCCCGAATGCCAAAGTCCTGAAGTGGACACAAAACGTCCGATCTGAAGATCATTTTGGGAGCATTCTCGATCGTCAATCTACTATAGTGGAAGGATAGTGTTAGTGTAAGTATTAACCGACAAAAAGTGATCTCCACCACTTATGACTTACCCAACAGGTGATCACTCTGGGAGATAGTGAAGGAAGTGAAGTTGAGATTTGAAATCCTTGAAGCTCGAAGAGCCGAAGGAGCTGAGGACCATTGATCTATAAGAGGACACACGTCAACAAATTGTTAACTCCGGGTACGAAATAATCCAAAGGAAAGCAAAGAGTGAAAGCGTCGAAGCCCCGAAGTGAATCTCGACCATTGAATGAGAAGGGTGCCAAGGGTCGTTGATATGGTCTTGGTAGAAAGTGCCGAAATTCTGAAGCAGACTAGAGCCGTTGGTTTGAGGAGGACTCATGGCAGGAATCTGTGGACTCCAACTAAAAGCATTCTGGAAGAGCATGAAGTTTGAGAGTTGAAACTCCCGAAGCCCGGATCACAAAATAAGCCGTATCCATTGATTTGGAAGGGATCTACATGTCAACAGATCGTTGAGATCTGGGATCGCGCGTGGAAGGAGGAAATGAGGCAGATAACAACCATTGATCGAGAGGCATCACCAAGGGATTGGGGATAAATGCTCGTGCTCAATTGCGGGGTCAGAACATGGTCTGGTCTTAATTTTTCTTGAGCGGGTCGTAATCAAAACCACGGTAACGCCAAAGGCATACGTGGATCTCTGTAGTAAATTGCAGGGCGAAAAGTGGGTTTCCCTCAAACCACCTTTGGTCGCTCCTGCAATCGCGTGGTCACGTGATAACATCGCCCATGGTCACATCAACGAAATATAGGGGAAGGAGCTAGCGCTACTAGGCTCCACATCAGAGGTTATGCATTGAAAAGTCAAAAAGGCCTTTGCATGTATAATCCAACGATGTTGATCAAATCGAATCTGATCGAATGGTTGCTGTTTCATCTCGTGATTTCTTGATCAATTACAATTCAATTACACTAATTGAATCATTGTTCCTGAGAGGTTGAATCATTGTTCCTGAGCATTGGAATCATGATTACTGAGCGTTAATGGGCATAAAATTGGTTAAGCACAGTAACAATTGATTCACCCCCCCGCCTCTCAGTTGTCTTAGTAATTCCACCAGGCTAATCCGTATAGATTTATATCTTCTAAGAGGTTTAAACTGATTAGTTCGCTCAAGGAAATTCCCTAGAAAATAAAAAATTCCCCATAAGATCTTCCCTAGAGGAATAGATGTATTGAAGATCAGGAGAGATTTAGCTCAGAGTACAATTAAAAACTGTTGACAGACCTTCATTGTCAAATCTTAAGCAAATATCATCCCTGCATGATACATACAAATTGATTGTCCCCACTTCAAAAATATAAGACAGATGGTGAAAGGAAATTCATAAAATGATTTCCCCCATCTAGTCCAAGACAAATGGTGAAAGGAAATTCATAAATCGATTTCTCCCATTTTGTCCAAAAGAGACGATGAAAGGAAATTCATGTAATGATTGCCCTCATCTCAAATGAAATGCAAAATTGTTAATTGAAGTGGTGAAAGGAAATTCAATAGGAGATGTAGATAACTTCACTGGGGTATTGAACAGTCTCGCTAGCTGTGAAGCAATATCTATGATATCTGTAATAATGTCATACATGTATAAACATACTCTGGTGACTAGTTCTCTTTCCGGTAATATTTACATTCTAAACCGACAAGGGATTCCCCGAATAAATCATTAAAATCACTTTGCCTTGATGCGAATGAAATTGAATAAATTCTGATAGTCCAGTTAAAGTTGTTTTGATTATCTTGAGCAAATCTAAACTCAGTTTCAGGAAAAAGAAACATATCAATAGCCTAACTTAAGATAAATAACTGATTATGTTTCGAAGGATTTCTAAGACTCGACTGAAATCCAATTTTTCTCCAAAGGTGTTTACAAGAAATACAGTGATGAATCCATTCACCCAATAAAGACACTTAATCTACTATTCTTCCACGCCTCGCAAGGAGACGTGATCCCTAGATGGAGCCTATGTTGGAACATATATAATCGTATAACTTTGAGATTTAAAATAGAAACATCTCTGGTTAAATCGTAACAAGGCGTGTGCAATATTCACCATTGATGGAGTTCCTCGGTTGATATGATGATCCTAAGCTCTTCAGAGTGGTGGAGCTGCCTGATTATTAAATARCCAAATCACTAAAAGGTCGCTTCAGAGTTTCGCGCTTCGGGCATTTCAACAAGTCATGAATTTAAAGACCCCAAAACCCGAAAGAATCTGTTATCACTCTTTATTAAACTTTCAAATACCATGARGAATAATACACRTGTATTTTTTGAGGTTTCCCTGGGTTGACACATGGCATCCATTTGCGACATTTTCCTCCGAATATTCGTATGAATCTAAGTAACACATGGCACCCCCTGGTCTCAACATGTCATTTAAAATGACGTCACCCTCTACACATCACTGTGGGTAACGACCATTCAGAAATATAATGACGAGCTAAATTGCAAATCCACGAAGCAAAAAAATCCCAAAATATTAAATCTTAATTAGTTAATTTAATTGCGGTTAAAATACAATTAAAAACTTCGCACTTCGGAGGTTCAGACGTTTATCATCCATCACATCTTGAAGTCTCCGAAGTCCAAACTTCCAAAACACTTCAAAATTAAATGAAGTTAATTAAAGCTAAAAAATGATTAGCCAATAATCAATCCTTTCGAGGTTTCGGGGATTCTATCTCGAGCTACTGTTAAAAATCCCGAAGTCTGAATACTCAAAAACACTTAAAGTTAAACACGATTAATTAATGTTTTAAACAAGATTATATCAGAATTAATATTTTGTGAATTCACGATTCGAGAATTTTCAAACCTATTTCATCCAAGTCCCCGATCGCGAACCACCAATATTAATGGCATTAATCACAAATCAACGACAATGATTTCAATATAGATTGCAGATCGCCACCTATATTTTCTCATTAGGTAAATAAATTTATCGTGAGTAAAAGTATTCTCAGATAAATACGTTTGAGGTGAATAAGAATATTTGGTTTTGAATTCCATTTTCATTCTCACAAAATAGAAAGATTTAGCTAACTGAGAAGCTCACACATTCCCCTGTAACAGGTAATCCAGTTTCGGTTTCATCAATATCATGGTACCATGAAAGATGGCTAAAACAACTGGTAAAAGCGCAAATCCAAACACAAATGTTCTGTCAGACACCTCACTGAGAGCCATAGATACTGTAAGAACTTGGACGCAGGTGTTCGATATTCTAGAGAACGAGCTTATAAATTTCCTAGAGGATTCAGGTGACGAAGTGAGTGAAACCCATGCAACTAAACTCATGGATATAGCTCAGTCAAGGCTACACAAAATAGCATCACGACTGAGACTCATGCCATCTAATAATATGATAGGATGGGTCCTGGAAAAGATCGTCATTTCAACTAGGAGAATTTGCAACTCATAGAAGGTTGTTGTTGGGTATTTTTAGCCAGAGCACATACAATTAAAGTATAAACTATCCCCCAATTTTAAATATAACTACAACACTGCATTCATAATGGAATTCGAGAAACATGAATGTAAGCAATATGATAAAACCTACCTCGATTTAATCAAATATTGGTGGAGGCACCCAGAGAAATTCATAGCAGACACTCACGACATATATGCCACACCATCGTTAGATACCCATATGATTTATGTGGCTATGATGCTATGTAGGATATTCAAGAAAAAAAACTTCTCTCATTTCCCATTGGCATGGGTACCAATTATGCATGAAGTGGCCGAGGGATACTCTTTCAACTTGGCCAAGATGATATCAGATAACCTGTCTAAGGAAATCACAGAGTACCAATTGGAAAATTCCAAAGGGAAATATACCCCTTTCTATATGTCAGCAAACATTATGGATGCTATTTGCTTTATCACTCCTTTCCCTCTGATGAGATGGAGCTGGACCCTGACCAGTGCCAAGGCTATCCATTTTTATCACTCCAAGTTGTGGGAGGACAAAGATAAAGGTTTCTTCTATGGAATATACCATTACATAGTGGTGCCTATTCATGTCGCCCTATATGGTTTACCACCTCCAAAAAATTTAGACAAAATCATGGCAAACCTGGGCAAGATAGCTGACTGGTACTTTTAGCACTCCATAAATCTATTTGGCTAATGAACAGACGACGAAGGTAACTTTTTCAACCGAATTTGAGACCTGAAACTAGCCTTTCGGATCTGGAGAGGGCTCTCTCAGAAATGGTGCGGTCTCCACGCAGGATATGACTCTGAAAACAATGGATAGATTTAACACCGATGGTAAAAATGGTTTTTGGTTATATTGGCCTAGAAAATTAAAACTTGGGCTATGGGGTTGATCTAAGGAAGAGACATAACAAATGACTCAGTGACTGGATTCGATAGGAGAAGGGTAGGTGAGCAAAAACCTTCAGTGTAAACCGTAAAGTGTGGTGGGAGAAAAACACAGAAAGTAACTCAAGAGCGCCGCTGTGGATGAATTCAGAGTTAGCTTGAGAGGAAAACGTTTTGTCTAAGTGGCGCGAACAAGGGGCGCTGTACAATGAATCCACAGGTTCAAAACTTTGTTCTGAAATAGACAACATGAGATATGAAATAAAAGGTAACAGGAAACACAGAGGCAAAGAAAAAGACACAATACATCCAAATATCACAACTAGAATCTTTTCATCAAATCACATGACCTTTGCATTAAATTTTGAGAAAAAAAACTCAGATTACATACAATAGCAGTCGTTTTCTCAAAATTGCCAACCAACCTTGTTTACATAAAAATGATCCCCATATGTAGAAAGCTAATGTTACCCTTGGATGTTAGGATCGAGCTAATCTGTCCTGGAATCATGGATCCGTTTTCTTTGAAAG
Source organism: Picea sitchensis (assembly GCA_010110895.2). Classification (NCBI taxonomy): domain Eukaryota; kingdom Viridiplantae; phylum Streptophyta; class Pinopsida; order Pinales; family Pinaceae; genus Picea; species Picea sitchensis. The sequence goes on from SNQJ01S0222517.1 coordinate 12,367, forward strand.
AGAACAATAACTTCAACGGATTCACTAAAAATAGAAAACCTGACTTTGCCAAATTATAATCGTAACCGAAATATTATTTATAGTCATTGGTCATGATCCAAATTAGACCATATGGTTTTGATGAGCCATAATTTTCACTGCTGGACACTCTGTCATCCCTGCACAACAAGTCTGCTATGAAATAGTAACCTACAACAAAAACGAAGCAGAATGCGCAACAAATTGGTAAAATAGGTGTTAAATATGACATCGTATATCAGTGATAAAAAACTAGTTTTAGAAATGGAGAGAGGTTTTTGTAGTTAATATTGTTAACAAAAACCCTCTCTCGGTTTCTTGAAATTCATCTCCAGTTGGCCGGGATACGTGTCGCAAACACATGTCGCGGACAAGAAATCACGAAAACTAAAAAATAGGGCTCAATTATTCCTTCGAATCTCCCAATCCGTGACACATTTTAAAAATATGAGAGAGGTTTTTATTATTTAGTTTGTCCTAAAAAAAACCTCTCGGGGAGTTTCAAAATTCCTCTCCAATTGGTAATAAATTGATATTGAAGTTGACCACTAAACTAGTAATTTGCGCAATGCGACCTATAGCTTGTGCACAGGAAAATACACTGCGCGACAACCCACTGCACGACGAAATCCACTGCGTGATAGAATCCTATGCATGAAGAAATCCACTGCGTGACAACATCCTATGCGCGACAACCTTCTTTGCGTGGCAACATCCTCTACGCGACGACATTCTCTACGCGGCAACATCCTCCGCGTGATGCACAGGGAATTTTGCAGCACACAGTTGCAAATTGAAATGAGAATAAATAAATTATAATATTCCCTTTGAAACTGGCCCTTGGAGATGTTAGATGATGCCAGGCATAAAAACAACATGGGTTCTAACAAGCATGACTTTGCAAATTGTTGACAAACCTCTAACCTTAGCCATGAAAATCATGGTGCTAACAACTGGCTCCAATGGGGATTCTATCCTCCCTGTGAGGTAGCAAAGAACAGTAGACCAGGTGCCAATCCATTGGGTTTCTCCCAAACTCAACTTTCCAATTGTAACTTGTAACCTTCATCCGCTAAAAACCCAAAACTGTATATGCTCCAAACTGAAATATGAAACTAAGTTGAAAATGAAAACTGCAGATTGCTAAAAGAAATGCTCGTAGTACCGATCTTATTCGCACCTACCTACCCTAACTGTTGAAATGAAATTCCAATCAAGTGAAATCATAATGCCAATGCAACCATGCAAGCACTTTATCCACTTTTTTCTTTCTTTGCACATGCTTGCCCCAAATCTTGTTTACTGTTAAGTCGTTAAAAAATTTATCTATAAATTCCAATCTCAAAAAATTAAAAATATTGGGGTTGTTTACCGCCTCCAACAAAACTGCAAATGAATCCTCCAAAACATGCATAAACCAACAATCATGTTTCACCCCCTTCCACTACATCCTTGTTTTTATGTAATTCAACCTGTTGATTACCACAAAAAGGCTGAAAAATATGTTGAGACTATTGGAAATAACAATCTTCTGAATCACAAGACATTACTAACTGAAATGAAACCCCTAGTGGTAAGAAATCTATATCTAACACTAATGTTGATTTACCATCATATTTATTTCCAAGATGTTAGTTGATCACATGATGCAAATCTGAACTGAAACAACTTTCCATGTAATCAACAATAGGGTCATTAAAAGTATGAGAAGGTTGTTGGTCCTCTTCACTGACAACAATTTTCTCATGTAAAACAAAGTCACTATGAATGCAATCAGACTTCATTGCTACCTCTATTATCTCATGATTTACTTTCAACAATTCAAAGGAAGAAAAACATAGTGGAAGACAGTTCTCATTTGCAAGTCCACTTCTTTCTTCAAATTCAACATCACACATGTAGGATTTCTGATTTGAAACATTATAAAAAAAATTCTCCAGCAATTCGAAAGAAGCAAAACACAATGGCAAGGTTCTTTCACCTGATTTAAAACCCTCTTCATTTTATTCACTATTGTCATATGCCCATTTTTTTAATTTCTTTGGATTGCTGAACATACTCATTTTCAGATTCATCTTCGAACAATGGATGCAATTTTGAACTGATAAAACCTTCCATATAACAAGCAACATGGTCATTAAACACATGAGAAGATTGCTGCAATTTCTTGTCAATTGTTTCCCATGAATCAATGTGATTTTTCATTAGCACACATTCCTCTGCCTCAGTGACGATCCTTAAATTTTCCTTCAATAATTTAAATGAAGCAAAGCATAAAGCTAAAGAATTTCCTTCCACTGATTCAATACTTTCTTCATATTCTTCTTTGTAGTTGTGATATGTAGGCTGATTTCTCTCATTACACTGTTGAAAATGAACATTTTCTGATAGAGAACATGCAATTGGTTGTTCTAGCAAGTCAACACCATAATCATCATCATATTAATCATATATAGGAAAATCAGTAACATCTGCAATGTCATCTAACAAGAAAAAGTTTGGGACATCAACCTGCTCTTCAACAAGTTGATTTGCAAATTTTCTTGACTGTCTACAAAT
>SNQJ01S0222518.1:10489-25432 GCA_010110895.2 Picea sitchensis
AAGAGAGAGAGGGTGGGTGTAATATCCCCCAAAATAATCAATTATTAAGTCTAAGTGTACTTGGGAATAAATTTTCATTTTCGGCAAATTCGAATTTGGAAATTATTTCCCATTTATGGAAAATACAAATTTGGAATTTGATTATTGTAATTAATTATTTATGACTATTGGGCAAGGATTTGATTTTCCCAACTAACTTCTTGATTGTGACACATGTAAAAGACAAACCTTTTTTATAGTAAATGATGGAAGACAAATGGAACAACCATGTTGAAAATAGCTGACCATGACTCCATGAGTGGGGAACATATTTGAGTTGCCTCAGGGATGATTTTTACAAGTGGAAAATGAGGGATTTGACCACTAGCAGCCCCTAAAAATAAGGGATTCGTAAAGCTATAGAAATTCCCAAGGAGGGAAGGAAAGGCCTAGGCACAAGATGCACATAAATACAACATATGGAGGAGGCAGGACATTGCTTAGTATGTTGGAGAAAGGATACTACTTGCTGTTATGAACACTGTTTAGTGTGAGGCAAGGGAGTTTTTGATTTGTGGAAGAGAACTATAGAAAAGGAGGATCATTTAAATTCTCCCTTGTGGACTCATGGTCAGGTTAGGGGGTGAACGGAGAAAATAAACTTGGTTGTTTTGTTCTATAGTTGGGTGGAACGTGGTTGTTCCATTTCTGTCCCAACACCAGTTTCAGATATGTACCTTTACTTGCATTCTGGTTAATATTTTGTTGATTATAATTGTTAGAAGTGTGATGGAGTTATGTGATGTTAGTATATATATAAATGATTGATTGATTGTATATATATAGATACTCATACAAAAGAAAAGGATAGAGCTATTGTATGCTTCTATTATGATTAAATGTGGTTATACAACTATGTATAACTGTGTAGACATATCTATGTGTTCACGTAAAAGAGATGATAGAAATGGTTAGATGTTTTCTATGGGTTATTGATATATATATATATATATATATATACATGGGGTTGTGTTGGGATAAATATATGCACTATTAATTCCCACATTTAATTATCAACTGGGGATAGTAAGCTTCAAGGTGTAGGCGCAAGAAATGTGGGATTAGAGCCTAGTCTAACCTAATCTAAAGTCAACAAAACAATATTCAAACCCACACTGCAGGAAATTAACACTAAGGACTCATCACTAGGATGTAGGAATAACTTAGTGCTATAAAATATTAGATCAGAGTCCTTCATGCACTCAGGGTGACGTTCGTCTGATTAATCGTGAGTAGCTTACTTAAGTTTTATGTCCTTCAATGATTATTTCCTATAGCGGATCGACACTTAAATGAAATAAAGGAAACAAGAAAACAAAAATGAAATTCACGATAGAAACTAATACCTTAGGAAGAATTCCAATGCGGGAAGGCCATATCTCACAAGTTAGACCTTTAATCTGTCTGTTGGTGATTGAAATTACAAGTTTGAAATAAGAATCCAAATAAACTGAAATACTAAAAAAAAACTATGTGATCAATAATTTATTTCAAAAATCTATCCTAAAATGAAAAGATTAAATTCTATCCTATAAAATGATAACAAAAGTATTAATCAATAACAAAATCAAGAGAGGAAATCAGTGCAGATTAGTACAGAACAATCCAATTTTTTTTTTGACTAAGAATGAAAATAAATCTATAAGCAATCCAAAATTGAACTTTATAAATATGAAGAAAATGTAAAATCACACTTCCTAAACTCGATATCCCTCCTCAACTAAGTACATCAAACATAATGAAGAAGTTTGGCGAAGAATGAGCTAAAATGCAAAAATATAAAAAACAAATGAAATGCTTATACAATGAAATGCAAGTGTGAATTCTGTATTAAAGAGGATTGGATGTAAAACAGTTTAAAGATGAACATTCTTTGGAAGTCAAATCTTCAAAATAAAAATTAACAAAGAATGTTTTAAAGGAATGATGTATGCATAGAGCACGAGTGATTGAATGTAAATAAAGAAAGTGAAATGGAACCTTGTGTTGATAGTCGTTTGGATTGTAAGACTTAGGCATATTCCACCACAAGAGGAGTGAAGGAGTAGTGAAAGGAAATGGATGAGTCCTCTATACAATGAAATGTTATGTAACAATGTATCAATTATGAGTGCAAAAAATGAAGGAAGATGTGGACACTGTCTTTTTCTTTCCTCATAAATAATACATGCATAATTAATTCTGTGTTTTTGTGTGTTTTTCTTTTAAAGAATTAACTTGAATACTCAAGTGAATACTAATGCTCTATTGAACAGATTTTGAAATGGTTAAAAAATTCAATGAAGGTTTTGGAATGAGATTTGAAAGAGACACTTAGATAAGTAAAGTGAGGCAAGTAAGAGAGTGATTAATGGAAATGAATGGGCGATTGAAATAGTTGTGATAGTGGATAAGAGGGCTGAAATTAAAGCAAGATGTGGGGCAGAATTTTATTGATCAAATGAGACTTAAATATAGAGACAAAGAATTACATAAAACATCTGGATTGGAAGAATATAAAAAGGAATGCAATCTAAATTGAATGTAGTATGATTATGCCTTGAGTGGGAGAGTATTAATTCGAGTTGTCTAATGAAAACCAATTGCAAAATAAAACCAAAATGCATAATAGAAGCACATAGTGTATGGAAATTAAATCAATCAAATTCATAAACTAATTAATAGAATAAATAATAACAAGGACATACTCAGATCGAGGGGCCCTACCCAACCTAGGCATGCTCCTGAAAGAATAATTCAGATTTGAAGGATGCATAATGTCTTCAACAACCAATAATTTTCATTTTATAAAATTATCAGCTCCTTAATTACAAAGCAATAGCTCCACACTTTCTCATATAATATCAAACCTCATATACAATAACAATGAAGATCATGATGATAAAACCAAATCCCTAAAATCGGAAATCAATTTTTACATTTTTAGGACAAATCTTCAAAAATTAGGGTTTTACTACAGTTTGGGCAGATTCGAGTTAGGGATCCACCCATATATTCAAACCTAATTTTCATTTTGAACAATTGCCCGCATATTACTCAATTTTTCATATTTTAGACAAAACTCATATCGTAGAATTTATGGATCTGATTCCATTGGCATGAACCTCGAGGCGCAATTTGGTAGTTTGAGATTTTCATTAATTTTGGTAGAATAATTCCCTGTTAGTTGGAGTTCCACATGTGTGAGATGGGTAAATTCTACTTCAATTCTCACCATGTAAACGTCACTCTGGACAAAACCCATGTCCCCGATATTCCTCTAGAAGCTTTCCAAAATTTCAAATTATTTCTAGTACCGGACTGTTGTTGATGTTGGTACCAGATGACCTGGAGCATTCTGGTACCGGATGGTTTCTAGAACATTCTAGTACTAGATGTGTTGAATTATGAGTACCAGATAATATGGAGTGGGAGTACTAGATGAAATGGAGTGTAGGTACCGGATGACATGGAGTGTGAGTACCAAATGACTTGTAGAACCTTCTGGTACTAGATGACTTGGAGTACCAGATGAGTGCAGTATTGGTACCGGACGAACTTAGTACTAGATGACATGGAGTAGGGGTGTTGGATGACATGGAGTGTGGGTACCAGATGATTGTGCAGGTACCGATTGACTGGAGAACCTTCTGGTACCAGATGAGCGCAGTATTGGTACCGGACGAGTTGATTACTTGATGACATGGAGTGTGGGTACCAGATGACATGGAGTATGGGTACCAAATGACTGTGAAAGTACTGGTTGACTGTAGAACCTTCTGGTACCAGATTAATTGGAGTACCGGATGAGCGTAGTATTGGTACCATACGCGCTGGTACTAGATGACATGGAGTACCAGATGAGCACAATATTGGTATCGTACAATCTGGTACTGGATGGCATGGAGTGTGGGTGCCAAAACAGGAAAATTACAAGTATTGAAACATGGACAGTGCATATAATGGAACCTGAACAATATAGAACATGTTGCTTGGACATAGACACATAGTATTAAACCATCATCGACAAAACTTATTGTATAATCATCCTTTTAATCCTTAAAAATATGGAAAATTATGTGTTAACCACATAGGATGAACAACAATAGATAATGTAGGTTTATGGTGTAATTAGCGATATATTATTGACGAAATGCAGGGATAAGGTGTAATGATGAGTGTATTTTTATGGTGGAAAGTATGACAAAACTGGAGCTCAACACACCCTGCAACCCAAGAATTTGCATGTCCTCGTGCAAATAAGGTGAAGAACTTATGACACTCTGCTTATAGATTTATGTGACATTGTTTCATTTGTGTAGGTGTTAGTTCTTGTGGAATGAACTTTGGAAACTATCACAGATTGAATTTCAAACAAAAAAATGAAATTATCATAAAAATGGAGGACAAGCAGTGGATGGGGTATCAAAGTGATGGTGAATCGTGTGCATGTGGAGAATGGTTTATAAAATTATGGTTATGGTGGTCTTATGAACTTGGACGCCTTTATACTCTGTATCTTACATCAATTTTAAGACCAATATTTTCTTTGTGGTTTTTTGTTTGGATAAGAAACAATGATTTCATCCTCTTTGAGATGGATTAAGAATGATTTATGATGTACAAAGAGAAGACACTATAGATGTTTCTTTGTGTTTGTATACCACATATTTCATTTTCATTACCTGGTCTTATCATTAGAGTATATTGTTAATTATGACAAGTAGAGTGAAGATGGAGGGTTTATTGAGTAGTTGTCATAATGCACAATGGGTAATAGTGGTTATCCATCATGTTTTCTAATTTCTTAGTAAATTAAAAATATTTGTACCCGTTTTACCTCAAGTTACCCTTACATTGAATTCTAATGCATGTTGAAGTGTAAAATATGCAGAACAAGATGAAATGTCTGCAAAATCATGATGTAGACTACTGAAATTTGAAGATGAAGTGGAGAAAGGGTGTGAACTGGTCGATATCTAGGAGAGAACATTGATGAATTTTGATCTACTAAGATTCCTTATGTCTCTCTCTCCCCCACACCTGTTGTTTTGCATGCCCTCATGCAAAATCATATTAGCATACCAAATTGTTGCAAGCTGAAAGAGAACTATGTGCAACCAATGCATGTTGACTGCAGGAGGGAAATGAAGTATGGAAAAGCTAAAATATGATGAAAATATCCTGCAAAAGGTACCCTTGAAAAATATTTAAATTTCTATATTGTTGGTACAGGAACCTACTGGTTTCTGTACCAGCAGTACTGGAACAAAAAAATCTAAAAGAACTTAAACCAATTTTGTTATTATGAGAGAAGAAATATACATTGATGGCATGCTTAAATAAATAACCAAAACGTAAAATTTATGCATGCTTACAAATTTTGAAATGGAATTTGTTTTAAAATATTATAAGCATAAATGAAATTCCTAAATTACTTATTACATATGATTTCATCAATCATTAACAATTGAATGCTCTAGAAACCATATTAATTATGATGGGGGATTTTTTATCTCATCCTTGAATAGGAAAACATGAGGATATAAGTGTTCTTTAATAAATGAGAAACCCATAGGAAACTAGTCATCCTAATTTTTGTCATTCAAGTGATATTGATAAAGTTCACATCTGAGTTTATTATACTCCTACACTTATGGGTCCCACCTCTAGGACAATGACATCCTGGGTATGAATGACGGGGTCTTAAGACCATATTACGTACATTCTCAAATGGCAATTAGATGAGGTTCATTATCCTTTTGTTCAACCATGCATGCTTCTTCTTAAATATTTACACAAGTATATTGTTCATATGGACAAATATAGATTAGCATAATGAAAGAAATCAAAATCAGAACCTTTTCCAGTAAGGTTGTCTAGTACTTTAATGGGGTAATTTTGACATCTAAGAAATATCCTTCCCAGGCAGAATGCCCCATTTCCCACGAGCATGTTCAATACCATGATGGGTTTGCCTAGTTATACCACACGCTGGTACCTACTTCTAGCAGACCTGTTCAGTATCCCGACGGGTTAGCCGCTTACACCCATTTTTCATCAAAAGCTCGTGTCCCGATATTTACCCTTAAGATAAAATTTATAGATTTCTTTCACATGGGTGAATGGGGAAGCATCTTTGAAAACCTTTTTACAGGATGGGATGGTATTGAGTTGGAAGATATTTTATAGATTTCCCATAAAAGATTGTTTGTATGAAAAATAGACTTATGTATAGAGATTAGTCGAAAAACATATCATGGCCAAACTTACTTAATGTGTGGTGGATGAGGACATGAGAGAATGACCTAAATGTGTCTCTAGTCCCCAAGTTCATCCTCTCCATATAAGATTGTGTTCCCTCAAAAGTAGAAGTTTCATTCACTCTCCTGCTACTATTTGATAAGAATGCTTGAATAACAAGTTCTGATATGAAAGTAGGATGTATACGTTACCTATGGGAATTATTATGAAGACCTTAAATATTTTTTAAATCGCCATAATATTGTAAAGATTAGTCTTATGAGCAACTGTTATTATTAATAGTCAGACATCTGCATGTAATAATAAGAAGAAATATCTTAAGTTGTTTTTGGTTTTTATATTAGATCGCCAGTATTATCTCATCTCATTTCATTTATTTGAAAAGAAACATGAAAAGTTGTTGCATTTATTTATAACTAGGTTAACTAACATGCAACTTTTACTCTATCCTATCTAAGAACAAGAAATTAAATTTCACGTGTAAGAATATTTCCAATGTAACCATGTGCATAACAGGTGTAGAAATACATTCATACTCGATTTTGAAAGATAATCTTTAATGTATACCAAAGTACAAAGAACCAACTTCTTTGGTGATGATGTGAAGAGTTGTTGAAGAAGCGAGTGGTGGTTCAATCTAGTTGTCATTTTGAACCAATGTTCGATATAGTCATGATGTCCTTGGTTCACTTTCTTTTTTAGACCACTATGCATGTCTCCCTCTATCATTCCACGCATATCATCTTCTTTCGAATAACTCATCTCGTAAGTGCATGGGGGATCTTCAGAAAGGCATATCAAGAATTCATCGATCTTAGATTCTTGTGGTTGTTCTCCATCAAATGTGGTCCATGATTTTTCGGTCTCCTCGATAGATTGGAAAAGAGAATCAAATGATACTTCTATATCTTCTTGTGGATGTGGAGCAATATTTAAGTTCTTGACTGATGTCAATATTTGTTCTTCCTGAGAGACTGAGATTGAGATATCAGTTGTTGTTAGGATTTGAGATAGTTCTATTGAACTCTTGATCATATTTGAATTCTCGTTGATGTTTGATGGGTCATGTCTCACACATGGATTAGTGTAGAGGGGGGTTTTTACAGTGTCCATTTTTTTTTTTAAACCCTAAAGAAATAGAAAGAAGAAAATTAAAAGAAAATGTAAACAAACCAATTATATACTCGAAGCGCCACCATGCTACTAGGATCTTGTTGTCACCAAGTTATATGTTCACACAAGTTAGATTCTCTTCTCATATATATAAAAAATGGCTAATCCTAATAAAACACAAATTCTAACTACTAAAATGAATAGGAAAACCTACCTTTGGAGCAACCTCGATAAAGAGGATGCATGGGATCTTCCCTCACGTCTTACTATGTTCTCTCCGCCCTTAAGTCATTCTTAAAATCACACCACACTTGCATGAAAATAAACACACTTGCATGAAAAGAAACACACTTGCATGAAAGGAACATTCTAGGCTTTGGAGAAATAAAAGCAACCTACATGTGCTCTAATCCCTTTAGCACCTCCCTGGAAACGACGCCAAAATGTTGGGCTAAATATATGCACTATTAATTCCCACATTTAATTATCAACCGAGGGTCGTAATATTTGAGGTGTAGGCACATGAAACGTAGGATCATAGCCTGTTCTAACCTAATCTAATGTTGACAAAACAATCTTCAAACCCACACTGTAGGAAATTAACACTAAGGATTCATCACTGGGATGTAGGAATAACTTAGTGCTATAAAATCTTAGATCATAGTCTATCATGCACTTAGGGTGATGTTTGTGTGATTAATCATGAGTAGCTTACTTAAGTTCTCTTTCCTTCAATTATTATTTCCTATAGCGGGTCCACACTTAAATGCAATAAAGGAAACAAGCAAACGAAAATGAAATTCACGATACAAGCTAACAAATTAGGAATAATTCCAATGCGGGAAGGCCATATCTCACAAGTTAGACCTCTAATATGTTTGTTGGTGATTGAAATTACAAGTTTACAATATGAATCCAAACAAACTGAAATACTAAAACAAAACTATGTGATCAATAATTTATTGCAAAAATCTATCCTAAAATGAAAAGATTAAATTCTATCCTATAAAATGATAACAAAAGTATTCATCAATAACAAAATCAAGAGAGGAAATTGGTGCATAAATAAGTGTAGATTAGTACAGAACAGTCCAAAAACAAAATTGACTAAGAACGAAAATAAATCTATAAGCAATCCAAACTTGAACTTTAGAAATATCAAGCTAATGTAAAATGACACATCCTAAACTCGAGATCACTCGTCAACTAAGTACATCAAACATAATGAAGAAGTTTGGCCAAGAATGAGCTAAAATGTAGAAATATAAAAAACAAATGAAATTCTTATGCAATGAAATGCAATTGTCAATTATGTATTAAAGAGGATTGGATGTAAAAAAATTTAAAAATGAACATTCTTTGGAAGTCAAATATTCAATATAAAACTTAACAAAGAATGTTTATAAGGAATGATGTATGCATAGAGCACGAGTGATTGAATGTAAATAAATAAAGTGAAATGGAACCTTGTGTTGATAGTCGTTTGGATTGTAAAACTTAGGCATATTCCACCACACGAGGAGTGAAGGAGTAGTGAAAGGAAATGGATGAGTCATATATACAATGAAATGTTATGTGACAATGTATCAATTATGAGTGCATAAAATGAAGGAAGAATGTGAACACTATCTTTTTCTTTCATCGTAAATAATACATGTAGAATTAATTATGTGTTTTTGTGTGCTTTTCTTTTAAAGAATTAACTTGAATACTCAATTGAATGCTAATGCTCTGTTGAACAGGTTTTGACACAATTAAAAAATGCAATGAAGGTTTTGGAACAATGTTTGAAAGAGACAGTTTGATAAGTGAAGTGAGGGAAGTAAAAGAGTGATTAATGGAAATGAATGGGCAATTGAAATAGTTGTGATAGTGGATAAGAGGGTTGGAATTAAAGCAAGTTGTGGGGCAAAATTTCATTGATCAAATGAGCATTAAATACAGAGAGAGAGCATTATAGAAAACATGTGGATTGAAAGCATGTAAAAAGGAATGCAATCTAAATTGAATGTAGTATGATGATGCCTTGAGTGGAAGAGTATTAATTCGAGTTGTCTGATCAAAGCCAATTGCAAAATAAAACTAGATTTCATAATAGAAGCACACAGTGTATGGAAATTAAATCAATCAAATTCATAAACTAATTAATAGAATAAATAATAATAGGGACATACTCGGATTGAGGGGCCCTACCCGACCTAGCCATGCTTTTGAAAGACTAGTTCAAATATGAAGGATGCAAAATGTCTTCAACAACCAATAATTTTCATTTTATAAAAATATCATTTCCTTGATTACAAAGCAATAGCTCCACACTTTCTCATATAATATCAAACCTCATATACAATAAAAATGAAGATCATGATGATAAAAAAATGTTTCTTCTCACAGACCTACGAGGCTTATTTATACATGAAGTCCATGGAGGAATGGATGAAACTGAATCCCTAAAATCGGAAATCAATTTTTACATTTTTAGGACAAATCTTCAATAATCAGGGTTTTACTACAATTTGGGAAGATTCAAGTTAGGGATCCACCCATATATTCCAATTGTTAGCACAGGGGCATACCTAGGGTTCAACTCCAAGAGTACACCAACAAGCCCTAACTACTGGCCCTTTTGGCAACACCTGTGAAGCAGATGCAGTCTCACCCGAAGCAGCTATGGGGGGGTTACATGATAGAGATGTCTACAACCAAGTGAAATCTCAAGTGGATCCAACACTAGAACAATAAAACATGCATATATCAACTTAGATCTATTCCACACATCTATCATATCTAACACAGTAATGCAATAACAATATACCAAATGATAAAGAACAGATCATTAATCACACACAACACAAAATATACATGGTTCACCCTCTCTCTAGGGCTACATCCACATAACTGTTCTTTATAATATATTAAGATGAAGCATACAGTTCTTGTTTGTGCTCTGAACTAGTAGGTCTTCTTTCTTCTCCTCTCTATCTCTCCCCTCCCTACGCGCCTAGATGCAGGGTTGATCTTCGCACCCAACTGAAGATATTAAAATATAGAAGGCTCTTGTAATCATCACTTCTCTCTCACACAATATTACTCACTCAATCACATAACAACAATAAAATCTCAATAAACTTGGAACCAACCCATCCCAAGTCCTTTAGTCCTCTATTTATACATTAAAATCACTCATTGACATCATTAGGCTGGAGCCTAGGTGTCAAAACCCTAGATACCAAAACCTTAGGTGTCTAAAACCCTATGTCAACTTGACTCACGTTTTCAGGGCTTCACCAACCTTTCTTTCCTTCGTTCTCACGCGGTGCTCCAAAGCATCCAACAGTGGATTTTTTCTCTTGCTGAGTTGTCCACTATCCTTCTTCCTTATTGATCTATCATACTTGATATCCTCATCCAATGACTTGCTTCCTTTTACTTCACTCCGTCTTTTCTTCTCTTTTTCCCACATTGACCCAGTAACAGTCACTTTGTCTTTCACGTAGTTCACATTTTTCCTTTTCTTCCTTGTTCTTCTCTTACTTCTATAACCAAGGGCCAATAGGCCCCCAACACTCACCTGTGAATCATCCCGAGGCACTTCAGATCTGATCCTTTTGTTTTACTTTGACTTCAGACTGTGTAGTGCAACCTGTGGTTTCTACTCTATGACTCCTCTCCTTCCCTGTGAAGACTATCTTTTATGTGTCTGGTACTCAGTTTCATTTGCACCTGGTTCCTAGAGCCTTTTCCTTATGCTTTTACTTAGGGTTGTGAGGCAACGGGTTGTCACAATACAATTTCAACCGACTCCCATTCACTAATCCTTCCTTCAATTCTCCATTCAAAGTCCATAATTGCGCAGCTCCTCCTTCTATAACATAGGTGATCTAAAAATGAAGAAGACTTGTATTCTTGAAAATATTTGCAAGTTAAAATTTTATGTGTTAAAATGCAAATGGATCAACTTTGCAACACAACTTTAAAAAGGATTTACTCATTCAAGATTCATATAAACAACTGCATAATCAGTGAACAAAAAACACATAACACAACAAATGATAAAGGAGTTCACCCCTCTCTTGGGCTACATCTCCTAGACCAGCTTCCAATGGATCATTTGTATTATTTTCTCAAAGTGCTAAAAAATGTGCTTTACATTGCTCAAAATGCCAAATAGACTGCTCCAATGGCTTTAGAACATCCAAAAACCACTAGATGGGTTTTTTCAACACCTCATTTGGCCAAAAATTGAAGAACATAGGCTTCTTAGAAGTCCCCCCTTCAAGCTTGTTGTCTCTGCATCTACAAAACGCACCCCTGTTTGCTCAACCTAGACCACACACATTTTAAAGCATAAAAACTTGGCACCGGGCGCAACCACGTGAACCGTGCAAACTATAGGATGGTTATGGGTGCACCTAGCCCCTAACTGTCAAGGGTAAGGTCATATGACCCATGCGACCGTGCATTTTAAAAGTAAGGGCCATAACCGTTTGAACCGAATTCAAACCAAACACATACCCACGCACGCGTCAATGGTCATATGGAAACAAATATGTGACCACGGGCTATATTAAAAGGGCCATGTTAAAACACATACGTGCACCTGTGGTCATATTACAATATAACATACGACCGAGGTTTAGTTTTGAATGTGCATGCAAAGGTTTTAAACCGTGGCCATATTACAATATAACATAACCACGAGCTGGGGCTAGGCCCCAACCCGACCCCCAGCCCAAACATACAACATTTCAATTCAAATAAAATCTGCACCATATAGTGTTAAGAAACACTATGGTGTCACATTGGTTGGTGGTCTTTGCCAAAGCTTTGCACGCGGGTGGAGGTCACGGGGTCGATTCCAGTGGACTCCAAATAAATTTTAAACCAATAAATAGGGGACATGTGGCGGTCATTTATTGGGCCACATGTCGCCATTCCATTCACTGCAAACAAGCCATGTCACCTGCCAACTATGCAAATAGTTGTCTGCCACGTGTTGTACGACCTGCCACATCAGCGTCCGTATGGACTGTATGGATTGTACAATCAACACCCCTTTTTTTTGCCTGTTTGTCATTTTGAACATAACGGGATATCTCTCACTCTCGACGTCTGTTTGAACCCAAACAAGTTGTGTTGGGTTCGTAACGATGAGGGCTATGCTCTCGTTTGATTTGAAGTGATTTTGAGCACTTTGAATTTTTGAGCAAAATTTGATCCCTTGATCACACCTCCCCATTGGAAAGATTTTGGACCTCCAAAAGACTATTTTCAGTCTATCTGAATATGAGGGTATGGTTCCCTCACTCTTCCAACCTCAATCCACTTGGATTTTCTTGGATTTGTACCTTTAAGACCAACTCAAAGATACTCTACATTTCCTCGTTTTGAAGTTCGGATTCTCCTGTCAAGGATGGTGTTTTCATGCAATTCTGTAAGATATTCTGGGGAAAAATCATCTATAGAAGGAATCATAACATTCTCTCCTTGATCATCAATCAAAGGAGGCTCATACAATTTCAAATTCTCAACATTAACAACTGCATACATTTGCATATAAGGAGGCAAATCCAAATGGAAGGCATTGTTACCAATCTTGTCGATAGTCTTGAAAGGACCATATCGAATTGGTTTGAGTTTTTTACCTTCTCCTTTAATCCTCTCCTTACTGATGTAAAGCCAAACTTCATCTCCAACTTGGAAATTGTGATCAACACGATGCTTGTCATGTCTCATATTGTACTTGGCTTGCCTCTTTTCCAACTTCTCTTGCACCATTTGATGTATCGACTGAATTTGTTCAATGAACTTTTCTACCCTATCAATGTCATATTGACCATCGATAGCAATATCCTTCCCAAAGATAAAATCTAAAGGATATTTGGGCATATATCCAGAACATGCTTCAAATGGCGACGTTTGAGTTGAAGAGTGCTTAGCTCGATTGTAAGCATGTTGAATGTAGTGTAAATGTTCATCCCAAAGTTTAGGATGCTTACTGCAATAAGAACAAAGAAGATGCACCACTGTTCGATTTACCACTTCTGTTTGACCATCTGTTTGTGGATGAAAAGATGTTCTCTTTTTTAGTTTGGTGTCCACGAGTGCCCATAAACTTGACCAAAAACTTCCAACAAATCGAGAATCCCGATTAGAAATAATGGATTTAGGCAATCCAAAATGCACCCAAACATTTTGAAAAAACATTTGTGTCGTTTGTTCATCTATAACCTGCTTCGTACAAGGCATCAAAATACACATTTTTCTAAATCAATCAACCACAACATAAAGATAATCATGATTTCATCTAGACATAGGTAAACCTCTTACAAAGTCCATGGAAATACTTTTCCAAGGACGAGAAGGAACCGTAAGTGGAGTATACAAACCCAACTTTTGATTGCTAGGTTTACTTGTGTCACATAATGAACATCCTCGAACATATATTGAAACACTTTCATTCATTTTAGGCCAGTAGCAATATCTTTGCAAATTAGCCATTGTCTTGCCTACACCAAAATGACCAGCAATAAGAGAAGAATGGGCTTCTCTTATAATGTTGTTTCTTTCCCCCTGTGGAATACATATCTTGCCCAGATGATACGCAAGATTATCATGCACATGGTAATCCAATTCCTCAACATGGTTAGAATGACACAAAGTTTCATATACTTCTTTAAAATCAGTATCCAAAGCTTATTGCTCAACATAACTTTCATGCATGATAGGTCTATGCTTAAGAATAACTGAAGCACTAATAATAGGCCTTGAAAGCATATCAGAAAATTTGTTATAAATGCCCTTCTTATACCTGATGACCAAGTGGAACTGTTGAAGAAAACCCATCCATCTGAAGTGACTATCTTGTTGTAGATTTGTTTGTGATTGTAAGTATTGCAGTGGTTGATGGTCGGTGTGAACAATGGTTTCTTTTCCCAACAAATAATGTTTCCATTTTTTTACACTTTGTACCAATGCATACAACTCCTTATCATAAGTAGGATAGTTAATCACGACACCATTAAAGGTTTCAGAATGAAAACAAATGGGCTTACCATGCTGTAGCAAAATTGCTCCCATTGCATAATTGCTTGCATCTGTTTGGATTTCAAAAGGTTTTATTAAATTTGGAAGTGCAAGAAATGGCGTTGAACTGATCTTCTCTTTCAAAGTATCAAAATCCTTTTGTTGCTTGCCTCCCCATTGAAAAACTTTCTTGACACTTGTTACTACATGTAATGGAGCTGCAATGGAAGAAAAGTTAGCAATAAACTTCCGCCAATATTGGGATGCTCCCAAAAAACTTCTTACCTCTGTCACATTGTTGGGCTTGGGACATTCCAATATGATTTTGACCTTGGAGGGATCAATTTTTAATTCGCCTCCACCAACAATATGCCCTAAGTAAATAATTGAAGTCTTTCTAAATTCACATTTGGACATCTTCAAAAACAACTTTTCCTTTCTCAAAACATCCAAAACTTGTTTCACATGTTTAACATGCTCTTCACGAGATTTGCTAAAGATCAAAATATCATCCAAGTAGACAAT
>SNQJ01S0222519.1:0-14943 GCA_010110895.2 Picea sitchensis
CGTTGGGAGGAGGTTTCCATGGATTTCATCACAGGGTTACCAAAGTCTGAAGGAAAGAGTGTCATCATGGTGATTGTTGATAGACTGACCAAGTACACACACTTTTGTGCACTCTCTAATCCCTTCAAAGCTAGTATAGTTTCCAGCGCATTCATGGAGACAGTTCAAAAGCTACATGGCAGCCCAAAGATTATTGTAAGTGATAGAGATCCCATCTTCACTGGACATTTTTGGACAGAATTATTTTCTTGTTTGGGTAATCAGTTGGCTCATAGCTCATCCTATCCTCCTCAATATGATGGGCAAACCGAGATAGTGGACAAATGCCTTGAAGGCTACCTTCATTGCTTTGTCTCTAATAAACAAACACAATGGTTCAAATGGTTAACCTTGGAAGAATGGTGGTATAACACTTCCTTTCATACTGCAACAAAAATGACACCATTTATGGCACTTTATGGATACCACCCTCCTTCCATCACTTCTTCTCTAAAAGAAAAATTTAATGTTCAAGCAGTCAACTCTTCAGACAAAATTGATTCTACGTTTTCATCTTCAGATGGTTCTTGTTCTTGTTCTTCTTCCTCTTCACAATCTATGTAGAATAATTTCTTCTCACCACACTTATGTCCCTTACTGTACTTGTTGTCACAATTAAAGAATGAAACTTTTTCTTTTCTTTCCTCCAATTGTTGAGGTGTCAACCTTGTAGGTTGAGTTGTTTTAGAAGAAGGAGCATTTTTCTCTCTATAGATGTTAGGATTGGTCCTTCTAGTAGCCATAGCCATATTTTTACTTTCACCATTTCTTTCCACCTTAAATGCATTGCATTCTCCAATGATTTGGGTTCCCAAAGGCGAACCTCATATTAAATGTTATCCTTTAAAGTTCCTATGAATACATCAATCAAGTGCTCATCTGGAATATCAGTTACCTTTATATTCAATCTTTGGAAGTTCTCAATTTGCTCGATAACAGAACCCTTTTGCTTGAGATTTATCAATTGGCTAAAGAAGGTATTGCTCCTTGTATCTTCATAGTGTGCTATCATTTCTTCTGTGAAAATTGTCCAAGTGATGAGTGATTTATGAGAAAAAACCCATCGATACCATACAAATTGATTAGGTTCTAAATATAAAGAAGCAATTCGTACCTTTTGTGTATGTGGCACATTATGGAGATCAAAGAATTTCTCCATCTCAAGTATCCATGTGATTGGGTCCTTTCCATCAAACTTCCTCATATTGATCTTAGGAATGTGGTTGGTATTCAAACCAAAGTTGGAATTTCTCCATTCTTGATTCACCTTCCTTGAGTCCTCATCATGAATTTCATGGGATGCATTTTCACTTTCAGGTGTCTTCTCTGTTACGAAATTTTTCAATACTTCCATGATCTCCCCTTTTAAACCCTCCATCATCTCTTGTAGTTCATATTTTGTTAATATATTCTTATGTAAATCATTTATGTCCCTACGCATTTCTTCACATTCATCAAGAGTCCAAGTAGGATTTTCTAGAGGCTTATTTGGTGTAGAAGTTCCCTTTTTGGGTGGCATGTTGGCCAAGTATCACTTTTGGACCTTGATTTTGAGGTGGTTCTACTAAACAATATTTCTTCTATTGTATCTCCCAAGTTTCGACCCTTATGGGTATGAAACTTTATTTTATATCGTTCTCTAATATTTCTTCTCTGCAATTCCATAGGTCTGATCAAAATTGGATGTCCCAAGTGGAATTTACGGTAACTTTCCCACAACTTGTCGATTTTTGGCCTTTCCCAGAGATCTCACTTGTATAGCCTGCCCCGCACAAAATAATTGATATAAAATTCTGAAACTCGCACTAGAAATAGTAAAGACTATCTACGATCCAATGAAACTAGTCCCACTCAATTTGGATACTCTAGGAAGAAGTTATTATTGTTTTACCTGGAACACCTTCTTGAGACTAGTCAATAAGACTAGTTAGATACCCTATCTTACACAGGGTGTATCTACAAATTTAAGATGACCTAGAAGATCAACACTTTTCCACAGATACCTTACCAATTTATGTGAATAGAATCTAGAGTTAAGGGTGTGAAACGTTACAGAAAATGTTTTATAGCAAAAATTCCGCAATGACTCAATTCAGGATGATTCCAAAAGCCTATCTTATACAGGTTGTATCTTCGAACGTATAAGGCCTCAGGAGATGGATTTTTAACCCAACGTACCTTGATCGGTCTACTAAATATTCTCCAAGACATTCCTTCTGAAATGTTGTAGAAAACAAGTTATAGCGAAAATTCCAAGGTTTCTCAGATGTAGCAGTGAAACCCTAAGACCTTGAGCTCTGATACCATATGTTAAGAAACAAATATCAATATAGCATAGAAAAACCTCAGAAAAAGTACTCAACGCCTTGAAAACAAGATAATTTCAGATAATAAGCCTCTTCAAGGGGGCAACCTCCTTTTACCCCACTTAAATGTTCAAGTATAAGATGATTCAAAATGAAAATGTCTCCTTGGTATATATAGGAGACTAGGAGGGATAATTACAACTAATGGCCTAAAGCCGACATAAATAAAATAACATTACTAATATAATATGCCCCAATTAAGGGGTAATAAGCCAATATTAGGGCTTAACATGCCACGTCACTCTGGGCCCGTACTACTTCGGGCAAACTTCATGCTTCACAATATAAAAATCTCAAAGCCCGGAGTGTCGAAGGACGTGTCAATCATCAGTTGAGACACATGGCACACTCATGCGTCATGACACGTGGCACTCATTTTAGGTCATTTGGTTGCATCATTCACCCATTTCCATGTGACACGTGTCACCCTTCTTTCCATGACATGTCAACACAATGACGTCAGGCCACCATGTCAGATTCAGGAGATCATCCTTCCGGGGGTATTCCTGCTCAGAATTCAAAGCTCCCGAATGCCAATATTAGCACCATATCTAAACATGGTTAAAAGGATTCTGGAGTTGGGGGACAGATAAAATTTAGCAGGGGAGATAAAATAACAAGGTTACCCAGATCGTAGATTGCAACAAGATCGACAACCACACTTCATTGTAGAGACGAAAAATTCTCAAACGTTAACATCCTAGAGAAGTCCCAAAATCAAAACCATGGTATAGCTAGAGAGTTATGTGGTAGTTGGTGGTGAATTATGGAATTCAGAGCGGTGTGGATCCAAACCCCCCTTGAAAACTTTCGCAATCACGTGATTATATCATGTCTAGGTTCCAATCTGAGACCAATGCGTGGAAATGAAAACTGAGCATTAAGCCAAATCATCAAAGGAAATTCAAAGGAGAAGCATAACGCTAGCAGACCGTGACTAGTCCATCACAGAGAAAACATGAATGTAGAAGACTCCCAAAAAAACCTTTCAGTTGTGACACGTTATCAAGATGTTGGAATCACTTTCATATTGGATGATATAAGGTTATTAAGATAAATCATGTATGTCCTATTTTTTGGGGTTTTCATTGTAACTTCCCAAATTCTAGGGTACGAGTCATCATGCAGTTGTTTCTATTTTGGGAAAAAATAATTTTTGTAACAGAAGCTATCTAAAGACATTTAACCTCCTGGAAACTATATATTCTAATGTTTTTCATTTAAAAAGGGTTCGGCCCAAGACCGGAGGGGGTTTTAGAAGTGGAATGAATGTAGATATCAGATTGTAAGCTAGAGGGGCATGTGGCTGGGAACTTGAATGTTATTGAAGATTCCTTTGAGATTTTATATGATATTTGTCTTCTATGTTCTCTGTCATATTATTCATCTTGTTTGAATGTATTATTGATTTCAAGGATTAAAATTTGTCTTTGATTGATGGAATCTTGATACAGTAGAAGATTTGTTGTAAACTTGCCTATCTATCATTGTTTACTATTCAGGCACATCTAAGTTTTCTTTGCAGAGAGGATATTTTCTTAATGAATGTTTGTCTTTATGTTAATTCTCTTATTCTTCTCTTCATCATTACACAAATATTTTTTTTGATAGGTAGCTTAAATTCCTTCAATGAGAAGAATTGTTATGACTCCATTGCCCAATGGTCTATCAATGATCTGCAATGAATCTATTTTATTTTCCTTCCTTTAATGTCTTGTTGATCCTTGATTTTAAACCTAAGATTAAATCAATTTGTGTGTTATCAATATGACGCCCATTTGCAGTCTGGGGTGACTCTTGGAGTGATAACAACTTGGATTTTGATGATCATTGATGATATATGCCAATCTAACCTCCCTGTATAGCCTCCTATGTTCTCCTCTGAAAACATGGATGGTATAATATGTGAGATCCATTAGTAATGATCCTCCAACCTTCTTGGCCCATGTCCTGGAAAAGAGCATACCAAACTTGGGGGGAATGTCAGCCACAACAATGTCCATCACTACACTTTTCATGGGTAGTTGTGCCAAAGAAACCACCATATCTTTAATCAATCCCAAACATTTCACTTTTTTAGAGTCAAAGGAGTAAAGGTATTGGTAGGTCTTGGTGATCTCCAGACCTAGTTCCTCCATTAAAACCTTAGGGATGACATTGTGTGAGGCACCTGAGTCCATGAGACAATTATGTAGGATCTTGTCATGGACATTTAAAGATATGTAGAATGGTGGAGAGGCATCAAATCCATCCTCAATTTATGAACCCATAGTAATGGTTGGGTTTTCATCCTGCAGACTGATTACATCAAAATTTACAATAGAAGTAGGTGGTTGCAAAACCCTCATAATATATTTTTTGAATGACTCATTTTTAGCAAATCTGACAAAGGCACAAGGATCTTTATTTTTCTCAACTCATACCCTAGGATGAAAGAGGCTTGTGGTCTATCAACTTCCATTACTTCAGGGACAACATTTTTAGATGGGGGAGGCTGGTGAGATTTAGTCAATGTACCCTTGCTTGGATTTGTCTTGGGAGGAAAATATGGTATTTTGTTTTGCTTGGAGGTGGTGGCTTTGGGAGCCCCTGTTCTAGGCCTCAAATCATACTTCTTTTGGGACTGGCCTTGAATAAATGCCTCTTCCCTTACCTCAATATCAAACTGATTTGATAGTTGTGCTACCTCATAATCTTGATGTGTTAAGTGACTAGTATAAAAATCAATTTTGTTGAAGAGTACGACAGCATCATCCACAACATCACTTTCTACATCCATTTCAACATTTTGATTGTTTTGGAAAGGAGGTACCACTCTTTTATCATCAACATTCCTCCTTTCTCTCTACATTATCTAAGGGACATCATTCAGCCTCCCAAACTGGTTTGGATTTCTATTCCCAGCCCCTTGAAAATCTCTGTTTTGTTTCTTAGATTCCCATTTCATCTTAGCTATTTCAGATGTCAAATCCTTTAATTTTTTGGTCATCTCATCCAGTTTAGGATAAGATTTGTCCAGGTTCGAGGAGGTAGGGGAATCTTCCCTCTATTTATTCTTGTCTTTATCAGATCTAGTATTTAACCTGTCTAATGCTAGGATGTTGGACTCAACCTCAATGGTTGCTTCTTGCATGTACAACAAGGTGGTGGATCTTATCTCCCTTAACAAAAGAGAGAATTATACATCAAATTAATTGGAATAAGTGATCTTGGAAGATAATTTAGTTGGTTTGATATTGTCTAGGATTCTACCATACATCTTATTGAATCTCTTGGTGAAGCTTGAAATAGACTCACCATTCTTTCTCTTAAGAGCCCCAAAATCAATGATGTAATACATATAATCTCTTCTATCTCCCCTTTCCTTTATGAAAGATTCATCTAAAACATCGATATTTGTAATGGAGGCTGGAGGGAGATCTTGAAACCATTTCCTTACCTCCCTATCCATTCTCTATACAAATAACCTCATCCACACATCTACATAGTCAATGTTGAATTTGTCTGCAAAGATGTAGAAGGATACTAGATGATCCTTACCGATGAAATCTCCTTCCCCATTATATCTTGGAAAATATTTCATATAATCTGTGGCTAGGAGTGCATGTAATCCTACAGGAAAAACTAGGGATGCATATCTTGCAACAATTATGGCATCCATCCTATTAACAACCATTGCTTCAAAAATAGGAATTCGAGGTTCGATTGGAGATACATGGGTGGATGTTGTACTGGATGATGAAGTAGATATGTGGGTTAAAGGTATCTGAGAGTCCTTGGAAATGTGACTCTCAGGGCTAGCAAGTTCAAGTTGCTTGTGATAGTGGAGAAAGGTAGACTCTTTAGGTGTAGCTTTTCCCTTGAGGGATGAGGTATATCTATGAGCTAGGGCTTATTTTGTTCGTTGTCTTTTTGGCTCAGGGACTACTATGTCCTTCTCTGGGTTAGGATGAGCCTTAGTGGATTTTATGTGGTCAGATTTGGATCTCTTGAGTTCTTTTTTGGGAGCCAATATTTATTTTGTGAAGTTTACTCAGTGGAGTCTCCAGGTGAAAGGTTGTGGTATGAATGTGTCTGGTATTTGTTCACCATCAAAGATCAGATCTGATCATTTTTGTTCCCCCAAGGAAATATATTTCATTACTGTGTTCCTTGGTAGTGGCGCCAAAAGATATTGGTCCTAAGGTCTGCACTTGACTGCTAAAGGGAAGAGCTAGGCCACCTCAAGTTTGGAAATGTTGGTTTTATGGTAATTTGATTTTGTTGTTTAGTTGGAGGGTTTGTTTTACCAATACAAAAACATGGTTGTGTTGGAAATATGATATGGTTGTAGGTTCTCCTTGGATGGTGGCACACAATTGATAGACAAGTGAGAAAATAGAGGGATGAACAAAGGAAGAACAACAAACAACTTAATTAATTATCTATTGTAAAAAGTTTAAGTCTTAAAATAACATTTCAAGGCATTAAACAAGTATCCAAACAAAATTACTCCCACAGGTTGCAATAAAAAAAAATATTTACTAAAGCATTAGTTCTTTTATAGGTTGCATATTAATAAAAGATGAGTTATACAATAGCTGAAAGGAAAATGAAATGTACTTTACACACATCAAAAATTTCATTCAAGATAAGAGAAAGAACACATATAGATTTGAACATAAAGCACACTGTCATCAAGATAATATCCACTGGGTAGAGAGCTTTAATCCAATCATAGAATAGGTTCAACGAGTTTGATATATTGATTTCCTTCCCAAAAACCAAACCCTCCATTCATACAAAAACTATATATTTATCAAAGTTGTATCGGCTCTCATCCATGTGAAACTGAGGCTTAACTCTACACTATCAGTTGGAGAACAACTTATTAACTTAAGTAAATACTTTTGGAGCATATTAATGCATACTTAAAACTTGTCTTAACAAAAAGGAAGTGGTTCATATAAAAACAAAATGACCACTTATTATGCCTTAATTTAAAAAAGAATTGAACTTAAACAACTAAACTGCTATTAATGATAAAAGTAAATTGATTCATATGTTGAAGTGAACTGAGCTTTGAGAACACTGACTAGGACCGATGGAACTAGGTTCTGAATCAATCACTTGTATCCATGTGCATTGTTGGAGTCCAACTGGGAGATAACTGGATAGACAAGCATCTTCTTTACATATCCCTTCATAGGAGTGTTCTTCTTGAATTATCTCCTTCAGAAAGAAACAAGTCTTCTGGTGTTTTTTATGGAGTCTTTGATACTTATTCTGCAGTCTGGAGTACAATTTTTCCAATTCCTGGTTGTGGTGTTGCAAGTTCTGTATTTGAAGTTTCAGTTCTTGGACCTATTGGCTGTCATCGACCCTCTCTATTTTGAACTCAACCTACATTTTATTCTTGTCTCACTCTGCGATAAACTTGTTGTGGTCAACCAATGTTTTTCTCCTTGTTCTCATATTATATGTGTATATTACCCCTGGTTCCTTTCCTTGTGTTCCTTTAATGGACCCCTGTAATCCCAAAGTATCGGTTTTAATCTCTGGTTTAATATCTTATGAATTGTGGTATGGATCCCCTGCATGTGGTGAGGTGCTAATAGAGTCTTTCTCAATATCAAGTCCATGATCCTGTATTCCCTATTGACTAGAGTCTATATGATACTCTTTCTTCATGGTTACAAATGGTGTTTCTGCAGTCTCACCGTCATTAGAATTTGATTTCTCCTTTTTCACTGCCATTCCC
The DNA here is from genome assembly GCA_010110895.2 of Picea sitchensis. NCBI lineage: Eukaryota > Viridiplantae > Streptophyta > Pinopsida > Pinales > Pinaceae > Picea > Picea sitchensis. The sequence continues at coordinate 8,146 of SNQJ01S0222519.1, forward strand.
TTCAAAACATTGACTTCCATTTCTTACATGCTAGAAAATTCAGGAGTGTCATCATCTTCGATCACAATTGGTTGGGGGTCTTTTAATGATGGCTTAAAAAGATCCTTGGAGTTCAACCTCAATTGATTTGTAATTCTAGTTTTTCTGTTTGTCTTGCTTGGTTATTCAATGTTTTTTTCTCCCTTCCTCTTCATGTATTATCTGTTTATAGGGGATTCTTTAAACAAGGATTCTATAGGAAAAACCTTTCCCTTAACCACTTCATTGCTGTGTGATCTAGATCCAATTTGTCCCCTCATTCTAGTCATAGGTTTATTAGGTTTTTTCTCGATGGGGCTTCTCTTCTCCTCCTCTGAATGGTTGGATGAAAAATACCTTTGTGGTGTTTCTAGTGTAGGTGGATGCATGCAGGAATCTTTGTCACTTTTTATTTCCTTCCCCTTTTCGTAGAATAACTTAGTTGCATGCGATGGGACTCCTCCTTCATGGAGGTCTCTGGATTGTTTTCTTTCAAGGGCATGTTCTTTGTTTTGGGTTTTTTCCCCTTATTTGTTGTGGGTTGGACATGATTCATCGAGCTCCTAGGATCTGGAGAGACCTTGACCTTTGTCTTATATTTACTTGCATCACCTTCATTCTACGAATCAGGCACCTTTTCCTGCTCTTTTAATCCCACATATTTCAAGAAATAACCCCAAGGCATTTCAAGTTCCTCTAAAGTGAAAGACACCAGGAATTTAATTAATCCTTGATGGTATAGACTCCTATGAACAGATTCACGGTGGATTTGAACCCTCCTGGCCATTTTTCTTAGGATTTTAAGTAGGCAATAGGGTAATTTTATCTCTTTGTTTCCACTTAGATGCATAAGGAAATGAAGGTGATAACAATGTACTATGTTGAATTGAACCTCACCTGTTATATGCCTTTGCATTGCTACTAGGGATCCTTTCCAATTCTCCTTTATCCATGACATAGGGATGCCTTGGCTCCATTCAGGGTTTTAGTGCTCAGGAACCAAGAATTTAATGCAGAGGTTAGGAGGAAACTTGCCTTTCTTAAAACACCTTTCCCCATAGATAGGGATATCACAAGTTGTTTCAATTAAGTGTTCTGTAATATGAATCCAGGTATCCCCAAGATGGGTTTGGAATCCATCGAACGTCTACATGAAAATCATATCTAGGCCTATGTGGTGTCCTTCAAATTCTCAAAGGAAGTCATACCACTCCTTATTTACGAAAATATCCTTGATTTCGGGTATGGCCCTAAAAAGTTCAAGGCCTTGTGGCTCGGTCCTGTTCAAATTCCATTGCTCTCAGGGAGGAAACATGGTGTACAGAACAATTATGATTTTGATGATGGAGTGAATGTGAATCTCTTCATGTTGAAACCGATACTTGTGTGTTGTTAACCCTTCATTCAAGTTGTAGTAGCCATGATTGAACAATACATTTCTCACGACCATGACTGATGTTGTGTAATGATGAAATTGCATGTAGACTAGTGTGGAGGCGCTCATTTATTATCTCGCACATATGCAGGTGCCATTCAAATGGTTTAAACATTTAAAATGACACATTAAATTATTTCATGATTTAAAAATTAGCGCGTGTTGACGAGCGTTTATGACACACCGTCAATGGGAAGGATAGATCCGGACCAAGGTTGTCTATTTTACCCAATACGTTTGGTAAGATATACCCTGATGGGTTTTATGGATCCGTTAGCCAACTAGGATCCTAAAAACAACTAAAGGAAGTGAACTAACTAAAGATAAAATTCTAACAATCAACACCTTAATTACAAATGTTCAACTAAGAGTGTTAATGTACAATGGTTATATACAGTTTACAAGGTTTGAGCAAAGCCATGTGAAAGTGATTGTTTAAGATAATGTCTCTAAAAAAGATAAAGTATAAACAAACTTATTATAATACTCTAAATATCAAACTAGTAAACAAAGAATGAACATGATTGAAATGAAATAATGAAAATAGACAAAGCTAATTAATGTCTAAATAATGCAATCACTATTCATTCACATATAAACAATTTAAATAAATAATGCTTTGACTAACCTCTAGATGATAAAAAATAATAAACTAAATTCATCTCTCTACATTTGTGTGAGCTCCTCTTGTCCCGTGTCGAGTGAAAACCTGTGACAGAAGCAATCATAATGCTTCTTGAAGAAATTCAAGGAAGTGTTTCATATTTTGGAGCGAGTTTATGATGACATAAAGATAAATATTTATACATCATGTGACCTTGAGATGTCCAATAAATGAGGATGAAAGATATCCCAATCCTCGGTAATGGTTTTACCAACTATATAGAATCAGACGTAAACTCAAATCACTTAAATAGATGATCAATCACATATATAAATTAGACCAAAAGATAATGAACAACATAAAGAAAAGGATGATATAAAATATTATGTAAAGAAAAGACTAAAGCTAATTCGACACATATAACATTTCATATCAAGAAATTACATGAGAAGACAATGAAAAAACACTGCACAGTCTACACAGGTCTAAAGCCAAAGAGAAAATTGCTTTCTCATATAGTTTTAAAATATATTTCCATCATATGGTCCAGAAAACGCTTTCGCCTATCACCAGGAAACATAGATATTTAAACATGTTTATGATCTGTTAGCTCCTATCATGAAATATAGAGGGAGATCTCTTAAAATAAGTTTTTTACTAAAATAGAATAACAAAAGATAATCTTGTTGGAGTCTTTTAATCCAAAAAATATTTATTATTAATAAACATTGTTTTTCAAAAACAAAAAATTGCTAGTCTACTAAACACTCAACCCATGACTCCTTTCCTTAAGCATAACACCACAATCTGTAGTTTACCTGAAATAATAAAATGAAATCAAAATTAGATAAAAATCTAATCAAATAATTTAAACATTCTGGCTACAAAATATTTCGATTCTGTAGCGAGTCTAAAATAAATAAATAAAAATGAATCTATCTATTATATATCAAACAGAATCAAATCATAAAATAAAATAAAAACCTATTTAGAAATTTCAGAAATTTGAAAGGGATGCATCAAACAAGTATGAATTTATAATGGTATTGATATTGGTCGAATTTTTAATGATCACATTCCCATATCGCTTAATGCGCTTGTTTTCCCTTTGTGATTTCGATGAGACGCAAGCTCTCAGCTTGTCATTCTCCCTCTCAAGTACTAAATTCTGGGTGACCATTTGGTTCAGTTGTTCTTGAAGATAAGGGACATCTCAATAATACCTTTCAATCCAATCGAAACAATTTTTTCAATGCAATGGTTCTATTGTAGGAAATGGTCGAGTCTTCGCTGTAGAGGGTAATTTAACATGTTCCATGATTTGTTTCAGATCATGTTGAATGCCTAAAAAACCCTCCCGTTTCTTTAAGAATGGGGGTAGATTCGATACAAAATCGAACTGTGGTGTATCGGGATCGATATCGTCCCTAGGGATCCGGTCATCGATATCATCCTCAGAAAATCAATCATCGATATCATCCTCATAAAATAGATTATCGACCTCAATCATAGGGATTGGTTTCTCATGATCACGCTATCGATTTCTTAGTGTTTTAGATATGAGTCAAATAGGTCTTTTATTTTCAAAATTGATGTCTGGACTTCTCTGTTTCTTATGCCTACCCTGTTTCTTGATATCAAGTTCATTTAAATCAACATGAATTGGCTCGAGATTAAGAACAGTAAGGATTCTACCCTTTAGATCATCCAAAACCTCTTCTAAATATTTCCTGGGAATACAATTTCATCTTAGTTTCTTTACTTTGGATGGCTTCTGAAGAACAATAGGGGTTTTAGGTATAGACACATGGCTTTCTTACATATCGACATGTAGGTTTTCCAAAGAGGGATTTGATCGAAAAGGACTGGAGGATTCATTAAAATGTAGAGGCAGGTCTATGACGATTTTAGGTAGGGTGAACCCATTTATACTTATAAAAATTTTCCAACCATCCCCAGCTTTAGACAATTGCAAAATCACCAAAATTTGGATCAGGCCATGATGGAATAGACTAGACTGTGCATTTAGGTTTTGTCTCTGGTAGAATTTGGAAATTTTGTACAGGATCCTAAGTATATTAAACGACATATTCAAATTAAAATGTAGAAATACCATCAATAAGAAGACATGATATAGGAAGACCAGACTGTATCTACCCTCATAGGTAACAAATTTCTTAAGTATTAGCAACAAACCATGCCATCGTGGTTTAAATAAAACAATAGGTGTACCATTTACATTGTAACATGATTTCTTGGAAGTCATCAGTAAGTGCCATGGGATGCCTTCGAACTTGATGTTTTTAAACTAGTGACATCCCTCTTGGGGAAATCCAGTAGCCTCTGCAATTGAACCCTTGGTCACTTCCAACTATAAATCTCCAATTTTAGCCCTAGCTCCATCGAAAGTCTGGGCAAAGTCTTGAGCCACTTTGAGGTTGAAACTATCAAATAGTTTTATGATCCCATCCCAACCATAAGCCATGATGTCATCCATGGCGTTGTCATGTGAGAGGAGATCCTATGAGCCATTCAACTCAATCCTCACCACAGGCACCATCAAATTGGTCACACGAAAACAACAAGATTTGCAAAGGGTGGGGTGCATTCGAAAACACATGAAATAAAGGATGAGATATGTGTATTCAGAAGAGACCCGATACCAAAGGCTTCGAGAAACCACCATAGCGACCATTTGGAACGTTGAGTGGATTCTAAACCAGAGGACATGCAGAACGAAAGCCACTTTGTCAAATGAATGCCAAACCCAAAACAAAAACTTACCACCTGAAACAATGACTGCATGCTTGTGCTAGCAGGATGAAGGAGTAATGTTTGAGGGTATGACTGTTAGTCCTATACTAGGATGACGAGACTGTGATATGACTGCAAGGGATAGGATTCAAACTACAAAATACACCAAAGTTTTTTTTGTTGCGCACTCATAGATATGGTAATTTGAAAATCAAAATATTCAAAGGATGAAATTCCTAAGGCATAATCCCAAGGTGGATAACTCATGTGCTAATGGTAAGGGAGTAACCCATAAAATGATAGGTTTATAAACTTTTAAGGTTCTTGAACATATTAGTTTCCCTTAGGTGTTATCCAATTTGCAAAAGGAAATTCCACAAACTGTATGTTGCCCTCAAACCAAAGCTTGTTCTAATTTCATGCTTATAGTCATGAAATTGAACAAGAGAAACGATAAATGAACTCATACACACAGCTAATCAAAATTAATCTCTTCACAACCAAAATATGATAGAAATCTTTACAAGGAGAAGGAGGCAGCTACATAAATATATCCCACTGAGATGATATTTTATAATGATAAAATTAACATGCATATTTGGCTGCCAACAATGGTGACACACTGGGCGAAGCAGTTATCTCTGGATCATCCGAACTTTATATAAGGAAACAAATAATTCATATAGTTATTAGAAACAATTAAAAGACAGATCAAGCATTTTGACATCAAATCAGAAAAATAACACAGTCATATTATTGGATAAAGTTTTGTCCAAAAATTGTAATCCGACATCTCGTTTCTGTTGGATCACTGAGGGGGGGGGGNNTAATTGTAATCCTTTTTCTTCAAATCTTATATCAATTTAGAACTATTATCCAATAATGAGAAGTAAGAAATAAACAACCACACACATACACAGTACACCAGTGTTTTACGTGGAAACCCAAATCGAGAGAAAACCACATAATTCTTTTTCTTATATGTCTTGAAGAATTACATTCATTGGAAGCACCAACTTCCTTTGTTTTCCATGTTAAGCCCTAAAATTGGCTCATTACCACTTAATTGGGGCATATTAGATTAGTAATGTTATTTTATTTATGTCGGCTTTAGGCCATTAGTTATAATTTAGATTAGTAATGTTATTTTATTTATGTCGGCTTTAGGCCATTAAACCTCCTAGTCTCCTATATATACCAAGGAGACATTTTCATTTTGAATCATCTTGTACTTGAAAATTTAAGTGGGGTAAAAGGAGGTTGCCCCCTTGAAGAGGCTTATTATCTGATATTATCTCTTTTTCAAGGCTTTGAGTACTTTTCCTGAGGTTTTTTTATTCTATATTGATGTTTGGTTCTTAACATATGGTATCAGAGCTCAAGGTCTTGGGGTTTCGCTGCTACATCTGAGACACCGTGGCATTTTTGCTATAACTTTTTTTCTACAATGTTTCAGAAGGAATGGCTTGGAGGGTATTTAGAAGACGGATCAAGGTACGTTGGGTTCACAATTTAGATCCTGAGGCCTTATACGTTCAGAGATATAGCCTGTACAAGATAGGGTTCTGGAATCATTCTGAAATGAATCTTTGCAAAATTTTCGCTATAAAAATTTTTCTGTAACATTTCAGACCCTAAACTCCAGGGGCCATTTACAGAAATTAGTTTTTTTATCTGTGGTAAAACGTTCAGCTTCTGGGTCATCATAAATTTGTATATACACCTTGTGTAAGATAGGGTATCTGACTAGTCCTATTGGCTAGTCTCAAGTAGGTGTTCCAGGTAAAACAATCATAAATTATTCCTAGAGTATCCAAATTGGGTGGGACTGGTTGCATTATATTGTGGACAGTCTGTAGTATTTTGGGTGCGAGTTTCAGAATTGTATATCAATTATTTTGTGCGGGGAACACTATACAAGTGAGATCTCCTGGAAAGGCCAAAAATCAGCAAGTTGTGGGGAAGTTATCATAAATTCCACTTGGAA
>SNQJ01S0222520.1:0-14943 GCA_010110895.2 Picea sitchensis
AGGATGGGAGGACACACAGGTTGCTTCCGATAAAGGATAAGGAGGTGAAGCCAGAAGTAAGCAACACAATACTTCTCATGAGTGGGAAGGAGCTTCTTACGGAGGTTGAGAAGAAAGAAGATCCACAATTCTTTGTTGTCAGAAAGCCAAGGATTTTTCTAACTAGCACAAGAGTGGATGATTTGCCACATGAGGTTGATGAATTGCTGGAAGAGTTCGCTGACATCATAGTGGACGAATTACCTCATTCGTTGCCACCGATGAGGAGTGTGAGTCATCATATAGATCTCATACCAGGAGCCAGTTTGTCGAACAAAGACGCGTACAGGTTGACNAAAGATGGAGGCTGGAGAATGTGCACTGATTCCAGAGCCATTAACAAGATAACCATCAGGTACAGGTTTCCACTGCCGAGAATGGATGATCTGATGGATTGCCTGAGCGGGGCAAAGTACTTTTCAAAGATAGATTTGAAAAGTGGATATCACTAGATTCGCATGAGGGAAGGTGATGAATGGAAGACAACCTTCAAGACCAACGAAGGACTATATGAATGGCTAGTCATGTCGTTTGGCTTGACGAATGCACCAAGTACTTTTATGAGACTGATGAATGAAGTTTTGAGGGAGTTCATCGGGAAGTTTGTAATTGTGTACTTGGATGACATACTAATTTATAGTAAATCAGAGGCTGAGCATTTAAAACATTTGGCCATTGTGATGAGAAAGCTACAGTAGGAGAAGTTGTTGATAAACATGAAGAAATCCTTGTTTATGAAGACAGAGCTCATTTACTTGGGTTTTTTTATTTCGGCTAATGAGTTGAGGATGGATCCGGATAAAGTGGAGGTAATTAAGAATTGGCCATCATCGAGAAATATTTTCGAGGTGAGGAGTTTTCATGGACCGGCTAGTTTCTACCGGAAGTTCATCAGAAATTTCAGTGAGATTAGCGCATTAATTATGGATACAGTGAAGAAGCGGCATAAATATTTTCATTGGACAATAGAGGCTGAGAAAAGCTTCAATCTGTTGAAGCAAAAGATCACGGAACGACCAGTGTTGGTGTTACTGGATTTCCAGAAGACATTTCAGGTGAAATGTGATGCAAGCGGATTTGCCATAGGAGCGGTCTTAAGTCAGGAAGACAGACCAATTGCATATTTCAGCGAGAAGCTGGATGAGGCGAAGCTGAAATACTCCACGTATGATAAGGAATTCTATGCTATCATACAGGCGTTGAAGAAGTGGAGGCATTACTTGATCCCAAAAGAATTTGTATTGTACATTGATAATCATGCATTACAGTTTGTGACTCAATAGGAAAAGTTGAATCAGAAACATGCAAAATGGGTAGAGTATATGTAGAATTTCACATTTGTGATTAAACACATTTCGGGTACTGCTAACAGAGTGGCTGATGCTTTGAGCAGGAATTGTTTGTTGTTGCAGGAATTCTGAGTCAAGACATTGGGTTTTGAAAATCTCAGAGACATGTATGCAGGTGATGCAGATTTTGGAGAAGCGTATGAAGCAGCTGAGAATCCAGTTCTCAGAGACAGAAGCCCTTGGATAGATTATATGATCCAGGAGGGATTATTGTTCAGAGGAAATCATTTGTGTGTTCCAATTTGCTCCATGAGGGAGAACCTGTTGAAGGAGAAACACAGCGATGGCTTGGTAGGACATTTTGGCCATGACAAAACATTCGTGAAGTTGAATGAGTCATACTTTTGGCTGGGGATGTGTGCGGAGGTCAAGAAATTTGTCGACAGATGTCGGGTATGCCAGCATTCGAAAGGAAGGAAGCAGAATGCAGGTTTCTATCAGCCATTGCCCATACCAGGAAGGCCATGGGAGGCAATTAGTATGGATTTTGTATTGGGGTTGCCAAGGACACAAAGAGGTGTGGATTCAATCTTTGTGGTGGTGGACAGGTTTTCTAAGATGGAACATTTCATTCCATGCCAGAAAACCAGCGATGCGACGTACATTGCAAATCTATTCTTCAAGGAGGTCATTCGACTTCATGGATTGCCGAAAAGTATTGTTTCGGACAGGGATACTAAATTCATAGGGCATTTTTGGAGGACCTTATGGAAGAAGCTAGGAACTAACTTGGCGTTTACTTCTGCTTATCATCCTCAAACAGATGGACAAACAGAAGTGGTCAACAGGAGTCTGGGAGATTTGCTGAGGAGCTTGGTGACGGAGCACCATAGCAGCTGGGATAGCATATTGCCACAGGCAGAGTTCGCGTACAATGATTCAGTGAACAGGAGCACAGGGAAAAGTCCATTTCAGGTTGTATATGGAATGCATCCGAGAGGAGTTTCTGAACTGAGAGATTCAGAATAGACTGCTACTAGCAGTGCTAGTGCAGAAGAATTTGCTGAGGCAATGAAGGAACTTCACAGCAGGGTGAAGTAGCGGTTGAGAGACTCAAATCAGAAGTATAAGCACAGAGTAGATCAGCATCGGAGACAACTTCAATTTGAATTTGGTGATCTATTTCTGGCACATTTGAGGAAAGAACAGTTCCCGGGGGGAACATACAATAAGCTGAAGATGAAGAAAATCGGACCATGTAAGGTCTTGAGAAGATTTGGAGAGAATGCTTATGAGATCGAGTTGCCGAATGGCATCGGAATATCTCCGATATTCAATGTCGCAGACTTATACCCATACAAAACTGGAGAATCAGAGACTGGAACCGAGGAACCAGTGATTCATTGGATGAAACAATTGCCAGTTGCAAAGAAGCCACAGATGGAGTGCATACTAGACAAGAAAGGGGGTAAGAAGACCAAAAGAAAAGAATACTATGAGTATCTGGTCAAGTGGAAGAATCATCCAGTGGAAGATGCCAGCTGGGAGAGCGAAGAAGTGATATAGAAGCATGGACATACCGTGCAGGAGCTCATGGACAAAATCCCATGAAAGTTTTCAAGCCGAGGAGTATGATGCAAGAGCATCGCCAACTCATCAAGCGAGCCAACGCGGAAGCGGAGGACAGCTGGATAAGCCAACACAAATTTTGAGAATGCTTTGGGACGTTGCACAAGTTTTTAATGAAGCCATTTATGAAGGCGCACTTTATATATTGTAATGGACCTTGACCGGATAGCTCTCATCCTTAGGTAGATAGTCGGCATTTAATATAGTTAATGCTGGTAGATAGGAATTTAATTCTAGATTTGATAGCTTAGAGTTCGAGAGGGAAAACGGGTGTAGACACCCTCATTGTATCATTGTAACATTATCTAGAGCATTCAGGAGAAGAAAAAAGAAGAAGAGCAGACAAAGAATTGTATGAAGAACACCCATGTATAGACATTTGAATTAATAGAAGGACTCTGATTCAAATTCATGGTTTGTGTTGGTTCTCTGTGTGTGTGATGTTGATATACTCATGAATGCTTGCTTCCTATCATACATTTTCTTTTATATGCTATGTATGAGATTTCATGGTTGAATTCAAGTCTGAAGGGAAGAAGGGATTAGTTTCAATTGTTTCTCTGTTTTGAGCTAGAGAATTCCTACAAGGAGTGCAGTTGAATTTGTCCGCAAGGAGTGTGTTGACAGAGGGCTTCAGCTAGAGATAACTTTTGTTCTAAGTTCCCATAAGTGCAGATTTGGCACTGGAGCCATGCAAGGTGTGTGCAGGTTAGACGAAGTCTCAGAGTTGTGATTCTGAGTAAAGGGAATTAAGACTGCTGCTGCAGGTGTGCGCAGAGTCAAAGATTCAACACTTAGATGTTGTTGAAGATTTGCGCAAGGAGTGCGTGCAAGAGTTTCCTAAAGAGACTCAAAAGTTGTGAGAAAAACTTAGGAAGGATAGACCTTCGAGTTCATCGAAGGACGGTATAGACAAGGTCGCACCTGGAAGGCTTGCAAGAAGCGTCGTAGGGTTGCGCCCAGGGTGACAAGCTCTGTTGGAAGAGCGTCTCGTCATTTCGTGGATTTCATTTGGAAGAAACGGATAGTNCGAGGAGAAGTCGCGAGAATCTGAGGGTCGTGGGATCTTGCCAAGTTGCAAGAGAGATATCGCAGGTATCCCAAAGGGTGGAAAGCTCAGAACAGATAGAGTCGTAGATCCAAGCCAGTCAGGGTTGTTGGATCCATCGCGAGATCGCCTATCGGGGCATCGCGAGAAAAGAGTCGAGGATTTGGTCACGGGAATCGCGATATTGCGATAAGCGGTATCCCGACAACCAAAGGGTAGCGTGTGGTGGGACCGCAGGAGTGAGTGGAAGATAGGTGTCAGAGATCGAGAGATCTCGCGAACTCGGAAGTTCGCAGGGTGAGAGCCCAAGTATTGGGTACTCCAAGTCACGAGGATGTGAGGTGGCGAGTAACGAAAGCGCGATAGGATCGTATCGGTGTTTCGGCGCATCAGATATCGGGAGTTGGAAAACCGAGGGCTTGGTATCGCGAGTAGCGAAGTCGCGATAGAGCCAAAGTCCCGATAGAAGAAAGAGGAATTCAGCGTTGACTGACATATCGGGTCTCGGGGATTTGAGAACCCAGCGATCAACCAAGAACTTGCGAAACTGCGAGTTTCGATTTCCCGATAGGTGAACAAAGGGAAGTTGCGCAGAAGAGAATATGTGGGTGCAGATTTCCCGATAGGGAAATAGGACTTTAGAGTTCTTCGGGCCATGGAGAAGAAGATCCTGTGAGAGCGGACGTGCTCCGAGGAGTGCGGTGCCGTCACAATGTCAAAATTTCCCATGTTGTTTCGCCAGTTCATTATTCACACACCAGTAAGAGATTGAAAATTGATATTCCCCAACCAATGAAAGATAAGGGAAAATCAACTACCTCCCCTTCTTCTCCCTCCATTGATTCCTCGAAATCTGTGTCTTCCCACCTTCATTTAAAGGATGAATTCTCCCATGTGATCAGCGAGATACAACCCCAAGGGTTCAATCAACCACAGGCTACTTCGGAAAATTCTAAGGGAAACAACAGTAAAAAGAGGAAAATTGTCTCACAAAGTGGCTAATATGGTTTTTAAATTATGTTTTATATGATTTCATTTGATGAGGACCGTGCTTAATGGTTTTCAACATTTTTGGACAACAAGCCCTATTTTTGATATTTTGTGGATAATGTGGATATATATTTTTTTTTTGGATATGATATAAATTATTTCTGATATTTAACTCTCCAGTTTAAAAGATATTCAAGGGAGTTACAAGGGTGGCATATGGTCAAAATGATTATCTTTTGTGAGTTATATTTCATGGTTTAAAAGGAAGAAATGATGGGAGTCACAAGGGGTCCCACCTACCTAGTTATTATTAATTAATACCCTTAACTATATTATTATTATTATTTATTTCTCCTAAACTAATTAGTTAAGTTAAATCAACTTAACTAAAGAAAGTAGTTGAACTACTTCAACTTATTTGAAAAGACTAAAAGTTGAATGAGAGGAAGAGACAACGGGAGAATAGAAGGAGAAAACAATACTAAGGTTAGCTCTTTAATTACATGAGATAGTTTCAATTTCCATTCATTTCTGAGATTATTCAAAGCCTAATTCTCTTCTTGATAGCAGGGTATTATTGTAGACAGCAAGGTTCAAGACTGAACCACACTTTTCAGACACTTGTTTTAGAGTTGTTGATTCATCCTTGATAATTTGTGTATTCTTGTTTGTTTGTGAATTAAGTTTCATGGCTAATAAAGGATATCTTGGATAGTCAAAATGGAAGCAGTTTGTGGCAAGCTAATCTAGATTATTCAATTCAGTTTTACTTTACTATTGGAGTCTTTTTGTATGGTGTTCATCGGGGATCTCTAAATCAGACTTTGGTCCATGCCCTCCCAGGGGTTTTGTAAAAAGAAAAACACTTTTGGTATCTCATAATGAAATAAAATCAGATTGTTATTTTGTCTCATATATGTGTATTCGTGACTTGGTTACTTTTCACTTTTGGTCTCCATGTTTACTTTATCGCAAAATCTATGTACATTCCAATATTTTTTTTTATAAAATTTTAGTTTTGCAACATATTTAAACTATAAATCAACCTCGATCCTTGTAATTAATACTTGCGGATTGAGAGAATATTTTGAGGCTATAAACCCCCAGGTGAAATTCCTAACTATCTTGTCCTAGCCATGCAAGATCTAAAAATGATTGAGTAAGGTAATTCATACCTTTTCCTCAACACCTGTTATTCTCCTACTTCTTTCCCAATTCCTCCATACACCTCTGTAACCAAATCATTTATTTACTAGCCTCTATAGAAACAACATACTCTGCTTCTATTATTAAAAGTGAAACAACCTTTTGTAGTTTTGAAATCCAACTTATTGTTGTTCCACCTACAGTAAAAACATACCCTGTGGTGCTCCTCCTGCTATCTTTATCACCTTCCATATCTAAATCAACATATCCCTGTAGAACAGTTTTTGAACCTCCAAAACATAATGCATGAGTCGAAGTACCTCTCAAATACCTGAGAATCCACTTTGCCGCCTCTCAATGTTATTTACCTGGATTGCTCATATACCTGCTCACAACTCCCACTGCATGTGAAACATGTGGTCTTGTGCAAACCATCGCATACATTAAGTTGCCAATTGCTGATTAATAAAGGACCCTGGACATGTATTCTATCTTCCCCTATGTCTTGGGAGACATTTCCTTAGTTAATTTGAAATGGATGGCCAAAGGTGTACTTATTGGTTTTGGATTCTTCATTCTAAACCTCTCCAACACCTTCTCTATGTACTCACCCTAAGACGATGTCAATTTGTGATTTTTCCTGTCTCTTGTTATTATCATACCAAGGATTTTCTTTGCAACGCCCAAATCCTTCATCACAAATGAATTAGATAATTTATTCTTGAGCACATTTATATCCTGCATATTAGACCCTATAACAAGCATGTCATCTACATACAATAGCAAGATAATACAACTTCCATTTTCTAGCCTTTTAAAATAAACACAATGATCATAATGACATCTACTATAACCTTGTTCTGTCATAAACCTATCAAACTTTAAATACCACTGCCTTAGATCTTGCTTTAGGCCATACAAGCTCTTCTTCAACTTGCATACCAAATTTTCCTTCCCTTTGACCTCATACCCCTGTGGTTACTGCATATAAATCTCTTCATCCAAATCCCCATGGAGAAAAGTTGTTTTTACATCTAATTGTTCAAGATGCAAATCTTCTACTGCCACAAGACTTAAAATAGTCTTAATGGTAGTCATTTTAACAACAGGAGAAAATATTTCATCAAAATCTATAACTTTCTTTGTGCAAACCCCTTTACAACAATTCTATCCTTGTACCTCTTTTTGCTTCCATATTCTTCGTTCAACCTGTAAACCCATTTATTCTACAATGCTTTTTTTCCTGCAGGAAACTGAACCAAGTCCCAAGTCTGGTTATTTACCAAGGAATCCATCTCCTCTTTCATGCCTTGATCCCACTTCCTTTTAGGATCTACCTGCATTGCCTCTTCATAACCTTCTGGTTCACCAGAATCAATCAACAATAAATAGTACAATGAAGGAGAGTATTGTTCAGGGGGTCTACTTAACCTGGTAGATCGTATAACAACACTTGTAGGAGTTTGAGGTACATGTTTCTCTTGTTGTTTTTCATTTTGATTTTCTGGTACATTTGGAATTTATTTTTCAGTGATCTCATCAAGCAATGTGTATTTTGGTTTTTCTTTTTCATGTTTCTTTCCCTACAACTGATCTTTGTACATGACCTTCTCATTGAATATGACATCTCTAATCCTAGTGATTTTGTGTTTTTCATAATCCCATAAGAGATAACCAAATTCATTAACATTGTATCCAATAAAGGTACTCTTCTTGGATATTGCCTCAAGCTTTGTTCCATTTTCTTTATCAATGTGTACAAATGCTTCACAACCGAAAGTCTTCAAAAACGAATAGTTTACCTTTTTACCTGTCCATGCCTCCTATGGAATTCCACCATCCAAAGAGATTGAAGGTCCTTTGTTTATTAAGTAAATAGCAGTATCTACAACATCTTCCTAGAACTGTAAGTGCAACCCATCATGCAATCTCATACTCCTTGCACGCTCCATTATTGTCCTTTTCATCCTTTCTAACACACCATTTTCTTGTGGTGTTCCTGGAACTGTATTCTCTCTATGAATCCCATGGTATGAATAGTAATCATAAAACTCCTTGATGCAATATTCAACTCCATTGTCTAATCTGAGACATTTCAACCTTTTTCCTATCTCATTCTCAACCAAATCTTTCCATTTCTTAAAACTATCAAAAACATTATATTTTTTTCAAATGCAATAAACCCAAGTTTTTCTAGTTTCATCATCAATAAAAGTAACATAATAACGAGAGCCACCAAGAGATGATACATGAAATGGTCCCCATAAATATATATGCACAAGCTCTAACCTTTCACTCTTCTTTTCTTTTCCAAATCTGCGAAATCTAACTCTCTTTTGTTTTCCATAAACACAATGCTCACAAAAATCCAAATCTATTTGTTTAAGATCTAGAAGAAAATTCCTTTTGTGAAGTATCTGCATCCCCTTCTCACTCATGTGTCCAATCCTGTGATGCCAAAGTGTTGTATCCACTCATGTAGAAGCTAAACATATAGAAGAATCAATATTACCATTACATAAATACAATGTACCTACCTTCTCTCCTTTTTCTATCACCAGTGATCCATTGGCGACCTTCCACACCTTATCTATAAATATGGATATACAACCTTCACTTTCCAACTGCCTTGTTGAAATTATATTTTTCCTTAGATCTGGAACATGTATTATCTCTTTCAACAACCATTAGTTTCCATTATTTTGCTTTATTTATACCTTACCCATTCCAACAATTATGCATGGTGCATCATCACCCAAATGAAGCTGTCCAAAATCACCTTAAACATAGTCTAGAAAATGTTTCCTATGGGGTGTGGCATGAAAAGAAGCCCCAGAATCTACTACGCAAGACTCATAAATATTATCTACAGAAAGAATCAAAGCATCGTGTAACACATCACTTGTTACATTTGCTTCCTGATTTTTCTCATGTTGTCCATCTCTTTGTTTCTTTGGAGCTCTGCAGTATTTCTTTAGATGTCCTTTCTTCCCACAATTCCAGCTCTCTATCTTTCCCAGTGTAGATTTGGGTCTACCCTTCCTAGAATTCCCACGGTTCCTTGATCCCTTTCCTCTATTATTTTGTCTTCCCCTGTTCTCCATGTTTAACACATTACCTGATGTCTCACTTATAATTTTCCATCGCATTTCCTCGCTAAGGATAACACCAACAACAACATCAAATTTTAGAGTGTTTGAACCAGAGACATAGTTACTTACATCCATGACCAAGCCATTCCAGCTTTCTGGCAATGAGCATAGGATTAGAAGAGCCCTGACCTCATCATCAAAGTGCACTTTTACATAACTTAGTTGATTAGTAACCATATTAAATTCATTTAAATTATCTGCAACAGACCAACCTTTTGACATATTCATATTAAATAATTGCTTCATTAGAAATACCTTATTGGATGCCGAGGGTTTTTCATATATTTTAGCTAATGTGTCCATCAGCTCCTTCATTGTCTTTTCTTTTGAAATATTGAGGTCACCGATGCTGCCAGGCTCAGCTGTACCGTTCCTAGTTCCTTTCTGTCAAGAACCTCCCATTCTTCGTCCTTAATGGTCGTCGACTTCTTTGTTATTCCACCCAATGGTCGGAATAGATTCTTCTGATATAAATAATCTTCCATCTACATCTTCCATAACTGGTATTTTTGGCCGTTAAATTTCTCGACCCTAAACTTTCCATATTTCGACATTGCTCCCACTCAAACTAGGAACCCTCTTTTCCTTCGTGTTACCTTTCGCTTTGATACCAGTTGTTAGAAAAACAGGATTGTGGAGAAATAAAATAAAAAAAAATGCGCAAATAAAACACAAAAGATACACAATACAATAACGACACAGATATACGTGGTTCACCTAGTGTGGGCTATGTCCACCAGAGAAATTTCCAGGTCCTTCCTATTTGTTATCCAACAAAATGAAGGGATACAACCTACAACACACTTATTGTAACTTCCTCTTCTTTCTCTCACAGAATTCTCTCTTAGAATACAATATCCACGATAATACAAAGCCGCAATACAATTCCATCATAAGATAGGGTTTCCTTCTAGGGAATAAAACCCTGAAATAACTTCTACCGTCAGATCTGCGACCTTATAATGAATGGTCCAGATTGACTATGAAATTACAATATTTACAAGGAAATGTTTCCTAAACATTTTACTTCAGGTGCACTACCCTCGAATCCCCCGCCAGGGGGGGGCTACAAAAATTGTCGCCGCCCCCCCTAGAACCCCCTGGAGACAGTTTTAGGGGGGAAATCCCCCACACCCCCCATTAGGGAATGGGGTCCAAGCATGGCTGAAACAAACCTTTGAATAGGGAAGATAATCAGGCTCCACAACTAACGGGGAGCCCTCATAAGGGTAACATTTTGTTCCCCATCATACTTAACACTTTCCATCCTGAAGCCTCTCATATTGTACTAAACTTAAGTAATGGTTCATGGTCCATTCTCTCATGAGAATAGGGGATAAATTCCCAGAGGTTGATTGCACTTGCTACTAAAAGAATAATAAAATAATGTTAAAGAAAGAAATGAATGATAGAAAAGGACTCTTAAAAACCAGTCCAAACTTGAGCTCTACCCTTTCTTTGCTCACCCCATTCCTAAGCAATGATGTTATAGCTTGAAATATTATAAAAGGGGACTTTCAAATATGATAAGAGGACAATTAAAAAAGTAGATAAAGGGGTTTGGAAAAAATGGTACTAAGGAAGTGGTAACTCAAGATCAAGTGCACCATCCACAAAGGTGCTCATAGCAATGGATTAAATGACACCATAAGCCATGAAGTAATCCCTAAAACCATATCACTTTTATAGTTACTCTTGAAGGGTTTCATTATTTCCTGCTTCCCTCGGGACCTATACCTCTACCTGGGTTCTTTTATTTCCTTTCTAGGTTGCACATCTAATAGGGTTGGATGAAGGCCCTCTCATACTTAAACTTGTCAACTCACATGGGGTCCTGAGTTGGTGTGATGCTTGAAGGGGATATTGAGGTGAATTGTTTACATGGATTATATCCTAATTTACAACTTACTTTGCATGCTTTAAGGACTAATATTTCTTGTGAACCCTGGCTAACCTTGTCTTATACTTTATTTTGACTTGTATGGCCCTGACATGGTTCTTTAATGGATGTCCTAGGATTGAACCAAGGACATTGTGCCTTTATTGAAAGACCTTGGCACGTGTAATGGAGAGTAGTGGGTCATCCAATGACTCACCACCCCCAGACGTCGACTCTCACATCCTTGGAACCTTGGATGATGGAGAGATGGGATTGGTTTCCGCAGATTCATTCATGATGGCACACAGATGGGATTGAAGCTCATAGGATTAGCAGGGTACCCTAGATATTATTTACCCACTAGATCAGTGATGTTGTAGAAGCAAAAAACCAAAGACCTTGTAGATATAAGATGTATCTCCCTCTAGCTTGGATGCAACACTTCGATCCTGAACATTGACCCTATTTAATGATGGCATCATCTAATATGGTTTGACATAGCTAGGGTTTGATGGAAACATGAGGTATTGATGATGGTTGGCATGGATTTTAGGGAGGAGAGACATCATTTTCACCTACCTCACTCTAGAATGGTTCCATGTGGCCTTTGGAGGTATCCTCCTTTCCCAAGAGGGCTTGATGTCTCGCACATGTAGATCATTTATGATGTTTTTTTCATTTATTACATTTTGTAAAGGTTAAATGTGTTGGACTATGATTCTCGTTAGAAAAAAACTCACAGGCATTAGTCTCTGCCATAATCGCTCAAGTTAGGATCCACGAGAGGGGGTTGACCCATGTCACAAAACTCACGGGAAGCGCTAATCCTAATGTCCAACAATCCCCCCTAGCATGTGCTAGGCGAGTTTTGAACTCGACACCTATTGTTCTGATACCATTTGTTGGACTATGATTGTCATTAGACCAAAACCCGCAAACATTAGTCTTTTCCACAATCGTCAGAGTTAGGTTCCAAAAGAGGGGGTTAACCCATGTCGTGAAACTCACAGAAAGCACTAATCCCAATGTCCAACAAAATGAGGGGTTGACCCCACTTGAATCATTGTTTTGTTATGTTATGTTATGTGGAAAAAGTGCTAGCCTAGGCTCATATATAAAGGCGGGCACTCATTTTCATTTGGATGATGATTCCTCACCATTTGTGGGGTAAGACTTCTAGTGACTCTCTATTTAAGCCTTCTCTCTCTCTCTCTCTCATGTGCCATGCTTGGAAATGGTCTCTTGTGGATGCTTTGTTGATTTTAGATTGATATTTCTGCAATTAGGGTTAAATGCTTTTGGTTTCTTGGATGAAGTAATTAAATTTCTGCAATTCTATGGTATGTTGTTGATGTAAATGGTGAAATTACTATTTTGTTGCAAGAAGTCGTATTTTGTTAAAACCCTAAGAGAGGAACATAAGTGGTTCTTCCTCTCACAAAGTTTTACTTATCCAAATATTTTGAATTGTCCTTGTTAGGGTTAGAACCTTAAAGCCTAAAGCCTAAGGCCCAAATGTGCTTTCACCTTAGGGTTTAGACTCTACCTCTTGGTTTCAATGAGATCAACCTTCAAGATTGGATGCATTTGAGACTACATGACCCTAGAATGGTAAATACACTAATCTAGAAGTAACTATTGTGGTGAAAGTAATTGATAAAATACCTTTTCCAAATCTCTCAAGTGTTCTACTAATTCTAACCATCTACACAAATGAACACAAGATATGACCTAGGAAACTTGATACGAGAGAAAATCCAACTAGAATGTGAGGCCTCTTTCTTCTTCTAATATGAAATGAAACTACAAAGCAAGGGGTACTGTTTATGGATTTTCATATGACACTATGGTCTGAATGGTTTCTATAGAATCTTCTTCCTCCTCTGGCTATATTATCCCACTGCTAGATTCTCTACTCAACTATGGAACAAGTACAATAGTAAAAGAATGGAACCCCTTCTCTTCCTAGCAGCCCAAAATATAACATAGCCTAATAGTTATCTAGGGTTAGATTTAGGGCTTTTGCATGCCTCAACCCTCAACTAATGTTAGGGTTTTGGACCTTCTAAATCTTCTAGAAAGTCCACATGTGACTAGCCCCACATGTGTGAGAAATGGGGTTGATGTGGCATCCACTTGATACCATGGTGGTCAATAGGGTAGGCATAACTTTTGCATATGAGCTCCGATCAAGGTGATTTTCAAACTATTGGAAATATCTCGGTGTGTAGAATATCGTCGAGGGGATGGAACCACTCCCATAAATTTTTGACCCTAGAAAGTGTCATTTGAGGCCTCAAACTAGCTCTGGAAGGTTTTGGACAAATCTCCAAATTGGGACCTACCACTAAAATGGGCACTGCAAACCAATTTCTCCAACTTTTACGCCTTGGAAGTATGAATATAGATGAAAATTTATATAATGATCCATTCTGGATCACTAGGATTCAAAAAATTGCACATAGGAGTATCAACCAGAATTATGCAGGGGGTCATGTCTCCCTTCATGGCATTGGAATGAAATAAGGAAGGGGAGTGTTGGGGATTTATTTCTCATGTCCTCTGTATGATGATGAGGTGAAAGTGGTTGGCGAAAGGTCACCACTTTCAATTCCATTTAAAGTAGCTTCTCTAGGTTGTTACATCAATTTTAAGACCATGATTATGGTGGGGGGAGGGGGGATGCTCTCATCCCCCTACCATCCTTTAAAACCAAAATTCCTTCAGGTGGGAAAGAACCTTTATTTGCATGTGGTCTACCTCTTTGTTGAGTTTATAATTGACATAGAGGAAAGACACTTAAGTGAATAGCTTAGTTAGAGAAATTGCTCTCTATGTAATATTTGATTCTCACGATTCCTTTAGGGGTTTGCAAAATAGTAACAATTGAATGATGAGAATTGAATTTCCAATTATGGTGACGATGGATATGTTATGATTGAGTAACAAATTAATGCCTTGAAGTGACATTATTGTCTTTTCCTCATTGTTTGAGGCTATCATCAAGCTATCTCTAGCACTTGATTTCTGTTGGGATAAAAGAAACTCCTCCCATGCTTGCCATACCAATTATTTTCCAACATTAATTGAGAGTTCTACTTGTTATATTTGCATTTATTAGTTTACTTCCTATTTAGGAATGCATTTACTATTAAAAAACTAGTTGAGTTTACTCTCAGGTTCACTAACATTTAATTTCTATCCATGGTATATATTCAACTATTTTTCATTTGTTATTCCTTTCAACTCATCTACCTAGTTGGTGACACTAGCTAGTGTTAGGCTTCATTTATTTTTTCAATCTTTTTATTTCTAGTTGTTAGGAACTAGAATCACTATAACTTACCCACTTCAAAGCAATTTAATTCATAAGTGATTCCATTGGCCAGAGTCACTATGTTTTTAAGAGAATTTGAGACCCCCATCATTATAGTGGCACTCTTAGATTTTCTCTTAAATTGATAGTTAAATGCATCTTTGCTTCCTCCCCATATCCACTCTAAAATTATTGATTAATGCTCCTCATCTCACTAGGCCAATAATTAAGAAAATTATTTGTAAGGAAATCTACTCGTGAAGACCTCAAAAAAGTAACATAGATACAACCAAGAGAATTTAACACTTACATTCTTTAATTATTCCCCAAATTATACATGTTTTTGGGATAGTCCAATCTTGACTCTAAAGTACCTTAAAGATGATACCATGTTGCATACATGTTTCTTTATTACATATACAAGTTGTTGAAATATTGTAACTTTGAAGAATATT
>SNQJ01S0222521.1:0-14943 GCA_010110895.2 Picea sitchensis
CCCGCAGTGTCATTGTTTCTCTGGGGGGTCATCTCTATAGAATACCAGAGGTAGTTCCCACTATTGTTCCACCTAAACAGTGTTGCAAGGTAGTATCTCATACTACAAAATTCAGCTTCTTCATAATCTATTCAAAAGGTGAATAGAAGGATACTGCAACCACTACAGCCTCGGCCCAAGCACCTTCTATCCAATAGAAGCAAGTCGACAAGATTGTAGAAAAACACAAAGATTCCTTCTGCACACAGTCATCTTAGATAACCCAATTTTTTGAACAGAGTCAGCCCCATCAGTAATAGGTTCGCGACAACCTTCCACAATCTAAGTAGTGCAACTTCTCCAACAAGGCAAGCAGGTCATCAAGATGCAGATTCAACAAACAATTTTCCCTCTCCCCTAGGCACTCAACACAATGGAGACCATTGATTCCTAAGGAGGGAGGATTGATCTAGGTGGATATCAGTGGCCACCCACCTTTTCCAACTGGCTCAAAACAATTTTCTGGCAATTTTGGTAATTTACTATTTTTAGCAGTTTTTAACTTCTAGAGCCGTTTTGAGGCCCTAAATGATATTTTTGGGAATACGGGGAGAAATATGGAAGTTCCTTCGATATTTCCTCCAAAATGAATCTCCTCGATGATACATTTCCAACAGGTTATCATGCTCCTAAAACAGAGATCGCATGCAAAAGTTATGACCCCGGGAAGTTGATGTACTAACTTACCCAAACAGGGCCCACGTGACTTTTGGCTCTTCATCTCCTAGGGTTAGGTTTTTGGATGTCCAGGGTTTTTAGCATTCCTATTTATTGTAGAAAGGCCTTCAGAGCCTCATTGTAATCATATTCTTGCAAATGAGCACAACCATCACATCTCTTCTTAGAGATAAGCCGCCACCATTCTAGCGAGTCTTTCACTCTGTATTTTTATAGTCTTTGTACATTTCTTTCGTTAATAGAAATAATGTATTACTGTATATTTGTGTTTATGGTTGCATCTCTGATACATTTCTGTTATATTATTGGATATCCGTGATATCTCTGTGCATTTCTTTATTATATCTTCGCTCTCATTTCGTGCCGAAAATAATCCATATCATAATACCTTGTTGAAGAGTGGTTTTGTGATGCATTTTTCCATGAATATTTACAATTATTCCATCTTATTCCTTGATAATGTTGATATTGACCTTCTTGTCTTCCTTGAAATATTTCCTCGTAATGAGGGGGTCAATATGGCTTCACTTTGACATTTTCCTTCACTTTGCTTATGCATTTCATTTATCTTTAGTTAGATACAATGGCATCCTCTATCCTCTTTTCTTGGTCTTTGATTACTCTAGCCTTGGAGATAATACCATTATATTTGGCATGTACATCCTCTAGATGAATTTCAACTTCTTCAAGTATCCTCTGGTGACCTTCTTGAATATTTTCTTCTTTCTCCTTTTGTAGCTGCAATATCACCCCATTTATCAAATTTCGACTTCCTTTTTCAATTCTAGATTGCATTTCTGATTTACGTCATCAATATTTAGGAATTTCTCAACCTTCTTGCAAATTTCCCCTTCAAGTCTTTTGGTAGATTCTTCATCCAAGATCATCATTTCTTCTTGATTTTGATAATTCTTCTTTTCTTCTTTCAATCTCTTAACCTCATCCGATATGTTTTTAGTATGGTTTTGTAATCTACATATCTCTTCATCTTTGTTTTTCAAATCTTCCCTTGAATAATCATTTTTCCAGTTTCCTTTTCTAGTCTTTCCCTATTTTAATTTTTGAACTTCCTTAACGAGTGCTTCATTAAGGTCTTGTATCTTAGATAAATCATTACCCTTCTTCTTTATCTCTTATTTTGATTCTCTTAACTCATATTGAATTCTATGCATTGCCTGCATTTTTGTATACCTAATCCATTTATCCGAGAAGAGATTTTCAAATTCTTCTCATTTGACATTCCATCTAGTATCCTTGTCAATACTCAACCACCATTTCCAAACTTTACTAGAATTTTTTATTTTTTTTCCCTTGAAGGATTCATGCCATATTCCTTTACCAACCTCAACCATTCCATAGGACTGATTTCATCTTCATCATCATCTACATAAAATGTGGTATTTCCATTGATTCTTAATTGATGTCTAACCTAAACATTAAACTTACAACTTCAACTTATTAGCAATAACGATCTAAAATAGTTATAATCCTTGTTCCAATATAATCTTCCATATTTTCTCTTTGCAATGGATTTTGAATAAACTCAATCAGACATCCCAATCAAAATATATGATATTTTTAAGTCAACACACCTTTGAAACCCTGAGTTGGAGTCTGTCCTTCTAGCTAACCTTCCTTCTGATGTATTTATGCAATTTCAACCCTTCTGAGTCTAAAATTTCAGCCTATAGTACTCTGATATGTCTTCTGTACAATGCCAAAAGTTTGACCAAAATTTCATGTGCCAAATGAAAGTTATGTTAACTTTCCCAAACCTTGTGGATTTTTGGCCTTTTTTGGAGAGTGAACCTGTACATAATACATGTGTCTAATATTTAATATTTGATTATGAAATTTGTACCAAAAATAATAGGAACTATCCTATTTCCAATGCAACTAATGACACTAAATTTGTGTCTTTAATGAAGAAAATATGATCATTTAACCTAGAACACATGTTTGAGACTCGTTTTAGGGATAGTAAAAATTCATAACTTCTACAAGATTTATCTCCAAAAGTAAAATGATCCAAAACTTGAAATTTTTACCATACAAAATTCTCTGTGTTTTCTTAATATCCTGAAAATTTCACAGTCTGAAACAATACTTAGAAAATGTTATAGAGAAATTCCCAAATTGAATAGTTTGAGATTGATTTTAGGGTTAGTAAAATGCCCTACCTTCCACGAGATGTTTCTAAAAAAATAAAATGACTCGGAAACTAAAAATTTTACTAAGATAATTTCACTATGGCTCCTCGGGATTATGAAAATTTTAGACTCTAAGACGTCACATAAAAAAAGTTACAACAAAAATGCCAATATTAATCTTTTACAATTGATTTTAGGATTAGTCCCAACCCTTGTTTTCCATGGACTATATCTCCAAAAGTGTAGTGAACCAGATTATTAAATTTTTTCCACCTATACTATGATATGTTTCCTGAGTCTCCACAAAATTTCACTATCTGAAACCTACCAGTAAAGAAGTTATAATGAAAATTCCAAAATGACTTTCTTGAAATAGAAAAACCCTAGGATCGATGCTTTGATACCAAATGTTATGCACGAAGAGCTTAAGATATACAAATAAACCATAAGTACACACTATGTACACCAATGTGAGCGTGGATCAAAACTCAAATATAGATAAGATATATAAGTTACACAATAACTCCTTAAATAATAGGAGAACCTCCTCCAAATACCCAAATAAATTTATACATCACAATTCACATGTCCTCAATAATGAATACATGATCTCTATATATACCTATTCACACACTACACATGAGGCCCCTTTACTATTAGGTCAACCCTATTACCTATACATTTACACAATACATGTACATTTATCCCCATATATTCCCCCCTTGGGTTCATATCATACACATTTAACCCCATATATGCCCCTGTCATGTCACACTAGAGAAATTGCACCTTAGAGTGCTACATTGATATATTTCCTCTATGATTATAGATTCTTACGATATTTAGGTGGAACTTGGTTCCTTTAACCTCTCGCAAAATCCACTTTAACCTCCAACAAAATGGTTTTTCAAAATCATCTATTCACCAAACATCAAAATATGGCAAGAAAAAGGAGGAGAATATATATGAAAAATAACTATCAATGTCAAGACAAATTAGAACTTGTAAAGTTTATTCATCATATATTGTTTGGTTTCCCTTGTTTGAATGTGTCATTCTAGTATCGGTGACAATCATTCATGGAAATTTTAATTGACATCTTAATAAATACATACAAATAACCTGGGTATTCTCTAGAATCCTTGTTTTTTCACCTAAACTACACCTAGGTGCGTGTATCAACGTTTTTATGGTCAAGTTAGATTCATAGTTAATAGAGATTTTATTTTCTAGACTCCATGCAATTGTTCTATAGGTCCTCCAAATTTTCCATTAATGAAAAATTTGTTTTAGATGATGGTGGAATATTATGTTGTTTATATTCTTCCTAGAGTGGCATATGAATATGGACAATCTTGTATTGTCAATGATTAGGTGTTTGAAGCTTAAAGTGATATGAAAAGTTTGAAGGACATATTAAGAATTTGGTCTGGGGAAAATATCCAAACCTAGCAACATAATTTATCTATGTAAGATATTTCAAGTGTGTTTGGCCAAGCTGGCCCACATGAGCACACTATCCACAATCACCCAAGCTGGTGTTTTTCAAAATCGACCCCTAATGCAAAAAATGCATTGTCCCTTACAGAGAAAAACCCTAGTTCTAGAGATCGATGAATAAATCATTTTTCAAGAAACAAAATCACAAGAGATGAGTGCTCCTAGTTGTAATTAGGTGTCAAGAGTCCAACACAATTAATGGTTCATCCATCTGAGGCTTAGTTAGAGTTTTATGGCGAGTTGAAACTCGCCTCCTGAAGTCATTCAAGGACATATTGGAAATTTGGTCTAGGGGGGGAATATCCAAAATGAGCAACATAATTTAGTTTCATAAGCTCCTGCAAGTGTGTTTGGCCAAGGCCCACAATCACCTGAGCCAGTTTTTTTCAAAATTGACCCCTAGTGCAAAACTTGTATTGTCTCTTACTGAGCAACACCCTAGTTTCAGAGATCGTTGAATAAAGCCTTTTTTGGGAAATGGAATCCTAGGAGAGGCTTTTCCCTAGTTATAATACAGTGACAAAATTCCAATTCAATCGATGGTTTGTCCATCCAAGGCCCAATTATATTTTTATGGTGAGTTGTAACTTGCCTCCTGGAGCCATTCAAGGACATATTGGGAATTTTGTCCAAGGGAAAAAAAATCCAAACCAAGAAACATATTTGAGTTTTGTAACCTCCCGCAAGTGTGTTTAGCCAAGTCCTACATGAGCATTCCATTCACAATTTTTCGAGCCAATGTTTTTCAAAATTGATCTCTAATGAAAAAATTGCATTGTCCCTTATTGAGCAAAAATCCTAGTTCCAAATAACGTTGAATAAAACATTTTACAAACAATGGAATCATAGGAGAAGGGTGCCCCTAGTTGTAGTACAATGTCAGGAGTCCCACATAATTGATGGTCCATCCATCTGTGGCTCTATTAGAGTCTTACGGTGAGTTGCAACTCACTTCCTCAAGTCATTAATGGACACATTAAGAATTTGATCTTGGGGAAAAATATCCAAACCAAGAAACATAATAGAGTTATGTAATATCTTGCAAGAATGTTTGGCCAAGGCCCACATGAGCACACTGTTGAGGAAAAAGTATAAAGAACCTTACTCAATCATTTTTAGATCTTGTCTGGCTAAGACAAGATAGTTGGGAATGACACCCAAGGTTTATAGCCTCAAAAGTATTCACATAATCCACAAGTATCAAGTACAAAGGATCAAGGATGATTTTATGTTTATAGCAATGTACAATAAAATTAAACAAAGCTATGTGAGAGTATACATAATTTGCAATAATGTAAACATGGAGATTAAATAAAAAGAAAGAACCATATCATGAAGAGACATATGTGAGACAGAAACAATAATATGATTCTATTTCATTCTGAGACACAAAATTGAGTTCTCTTTTACAAACCCCTGTGAGGGTAGGCACCAAAGTCAGATTTAGAAGCCTTTGATGGGCACCATAAAAAAATACTCTGAAAACACAATAAAACTGAAACTAATGATCTGGATCAACTTGCCACAACATGTTTCCACTTGACTCTGTAAGATATTCTTTATCAGTCATTAAATTTAATTCATAAACAAACAAGAATACACATATTGCCAAAGATAAATCAAACACCTTTGAAACAAGCTGTTGGAATATGTGATTCAGTTTTGAATCCTGCTGCCTTCAATAAGACCCTGTTGTCATCAAGAGGATTAAGCTT
This sequence comes from Picea sitchensis, assembly GCA_010110895.2. NCBI lineage: Eukaryota > Viridiplantae > Streptophyta > Pinopsida > Pinales > Pinaceae > Picea > Picea sitchensis. Next base: position 6,083 of record SNQJ01S0222521.1, read on the forward strand.
TCTAGTAAACTCAAAATGAATGAAAACTGAAAATATCTCACTAATATAGAGAAAACCTTATGGTTTTAGTTCTCCTTCTCTTCTCTCCCCCCTTTGTCTCTTCATCTCATTGAGATTTTATTCCTCCTTAATAAGTTAGGGTAGTTCAACTACCTTTCTTTAGTTAATTCAAATTAAATTAACTAATTAGTTTGAGACAAATAAATAATAATAGTATAAGGGTCTTAAATAATAACTAAATAGGCGGGACCCCTTGTGACTCCCAATTATTTCATTTTTTAATTATATGACATAACAAATATTCAAATCATTTAATTAAAAACCATCTCCTTGTAACTCTCGCTTCATATATATATGCTCAAATTATAAATATCAACATAATGTAATATAATCATGTCCCCAAAAAGCATTATATCTAAGTTGTCCAATAAAAAATGTTCAAATGGATGTTGCAGTCCAAAACACTGTCAAATATATGTTTGTTGTTCAAAACTTTATCAAAATAAAAAAATATTGTCTTCAACATACAAAACAAGCTCAATCATCAAAATCCATATTTACTATGTGAGGCATTAGGTCTCTTCTCGTTGTTGTCCCCTGCCTCTGCTACTTCTACCATTACTGCCCCTGCTGGAAAAAAAAACTCATCCTGAAGCAAATATTTAATTAGTCATGAAAAATTCTTAATAACCCATACATGAAACTCCACTTAAATAAATCAAGAGTTGGATCTATTATTTACTACAAGACACATGCAATCCATCCATACAAATTTAATTAATTAATTTCCATAAGAACAAGGGGTTGATAGGGTCATTGGGAGTATGGGGGGTTTGTATTGTGCGTAAAATTATATCATGGAAGGGGAAAGATACATGGATATTTTTAAAGCAATCATAAAAAAATTAAACTGTGTATATAACCAGCGCCCAAAACACCAATCCTCCATATCCATTTCTTATATTTTCAAACAATTTTTTCCAAAAAAATGAGTAATAATAGAACATGGAGTGTAAAAGTGTAAGTGGGATAATGAGGGGAGTGTAGCGTGCATAAAATGGTATAATGGAAGGGACACCAATGGTTACTTTTCAATCATTATCCATACCAAACAATTCCATCTTCAAAACCAATTAAATTTCCAAACCCTTTATTGTTTCAAAATTGAAATTCAACACTTTGTTTCGAAAATTCTAGAACTAGTGTTTCACTTCAAGGCTGTTCATTTTGAATTTAGAAATTGCATTGCACAGGAATCATTTCATAATTTATTTGCCAAGAAACATTCAACAGTGATAACACAACTCACTCACAATAGAGTCAAGGAGACATAGTATTCCAATAATCACAACCAACAGTAGAAGAATGGACAGACTGAGGTCCACAATATTACCATCGGTACTCTTTTAACCACTACAGAGTTTCACGAAATGGAATCAAAAGGGATCCCTATGTATAACACAATTCCAAACTGATATTTCAAATAATAAATCCTCTCAAAATTCCTTTTTATTCTGGTTCACAAAAACTCATTCAACGCATATATATTTCATCCACAAAGATACTCTTTTCACATAAAATTTGAATAGTTCTAGCATGCTAACACATCAGGTCGTATATCTTAAACACTTTTTTTGAAACAGTGTCATAACCTCAACATTTCCACATGACAGACTGTATAAAAAATATATAAGTGGGCTTAGCATTGTTTCCAACATCGCATAGTAAACAATCAACAAAACCCATGACTAAAAGAGCATGAACAATGACTTTATTAAATGTTGGGTTGGCCACCCTTTCATCGTTAGTCAAATAAAGAGTTCGATATACCAATCAACAACAATGATGAGGTATGGGAGGATGAGAAGACCAACAGTTTGAGGTTTTGGCTGAGGGAATGTCTTCAACGGTCTCATTGACAGAGCTTATACAAGGGCGCAGGCATGATAGCCATATAATTAAATGACAGACATAGTCTAAAAATAAGGCAACGACTGCGAACAGTGGTACTATTTTTATCAGACAAAGAGGAACCACCAAAGAGAACCGGAGACAAGGCATGCCCAAAAACTCCCACACAATATTTTTTCCATGGGTAAAGCAACAGATCAACTACAGTTTTATCAACAACAAGAGACACCCACACCACATTTAACTGTGAATAACTTGCATATAAACGCCACAGAGACCAACTTCATCCATAATCCATACACAGTCGAAAAAAACATATATCGTAACTTTGGAAATGCAAAGACATTAAGCAAATGCAAGAGCCAACTTTTGACTTAATTAAAGGGCATAACAAAAATCCATGGATGGAGTAGAAAGAACCCTCATACCTGGGTGTAATATTTTCCAAGGAGAATCAAAAAAGTCTGAATACCTCTTCCACAACCGAACAAAGCGGAGGTAGCAGTAACCAACAAAATGACCAAATGCGAAATGACAAGGGTGGCGACCCTCGAGATAGGTTAGAGAGACGTGCAATTTCTGCACGTCGTATCTACACTTACTCTTTCAACCATAGCCAGTACGAGCGAGCTAAACATATAGCGCATAGCCCACTATCTCCACATTAATTCAATGCAAGTGGTGTACACCACCATTTCCCTATGTGTCAAACTTAACAATTGCGACAACCTTTTAAAACCCCAATGTGGCATATGCCAAAACTTGCTAGGGATACCATGTCCCAAACCTTTAAACTTCCATTTGAAACAAAGTGCACAACCCTTGTAACAAGAAATCCACAATACCTTTATCATCTACCACTTCAAGCCTGGATTTTAGATCTCCTTTTAAATTTTGTGCAGCAGAATAAAACTTGTGATAACCATCAAAACAACATCATTTATCTTTTAATCACATTACCCATAAAATTTGTCATTTGCGCATTTGTTTCAAAGATTGATTTAGAGACAATAACTGTAGAATTCATTTCGCAACCAAGTCATGAGAAAGAAAAATGAGTCATCCTTCCTTCATATTCACACATGGGGTCCCACCTATATAGTATCTTATTAATTATACATAAATAATAAGGAATTGCAACCAATTTGCATGCAGGTACCCTACGTTGCACTTTTGGGCATCAACACACACTTCTTATAATTTCTCGAGCCAATGTTTTTCAAAATTGATCCTTAGTGCAAAAATTGCATTGTCCCTTACGCAGTAAAACCCTAATTCCATATATCGTCGAATAAATAATTTTATGGGCAACAAAATCATAGGAGACAGGTGCCCCAAAATGTAATCTGATGTTAGGAGACCAACATAATCAACAATTGGTCCATTTGAGGCCCGGTTAAAGTTTTATGGTGAGTTGCAACTCACCTCTTGAAGCCATTCAAGGACACATTGGGATTTGGTCCAAGGGAAAAAAATCTAAATCGAGCAACATAATTGAGTTTCATAAGATTCTACAAGTGTTTTTGACCAAGTCCCATGTGAACACGCTACCCAAATCACTCGAGCCAGTTTTTTTCAAAATCAACCCCTAGTGCAAAAATTGTGTTGTCCTTTACTAAGCAAAACCCTAGTTCCAGAGATCGTTGAATAAAGCATTTTATTGACAATGTAATCACAAGAGGGAGGTACAACTAGCTGTAATTCGGTGTCAGGAGTCCAACACAATTGACAATTCATCCATTTGAGGCCCAGTTAGAGTTTTATGGCGAGTTGCAACTCGCCTCTTGAAGTCATTCAATAACACATTGATAATTTGGTCTGGGTGAAAAAAATCCAAATCGATAAGAATAATTAAGTTTTGTAATCTCTCGCAAGTGTGTTTGGCCAAGGCCCATGTGAGAACACTACCCTCAATCCCTCGAGCTAGTGTTTTTCAAAATTGACCCCTAGTGCAAAAATTTCATTGTCCCTGACTCAACAAAACCCTAGTTCTAGAGATCATCGAACAAAAAATATTCTGGGCAACAAAATCATAGGAAATGGGTTCCCCTAGTTGTAATCTGGTATCAAAAGTCTAACACAATTGATGGTTCATCTATCCAATTCCTAGTTAGAGTTTTATGGCGAGTTGCAACTCACCTCCTGAAGTCATTCAATGACACATTGGGAATTTGGTCAAAGGAAAAAAAAATCCAAACTAAGAAGCATAATTGAGTTATGTAAGCTCCCACAAGTGTATTTGTCCAAGGCACATGTGAGAAAACTACCCACAATCACTCGAGCCAATGTTTTTCAAAATCGACCCCCAGTGCAAAAATTGTGTTGTCCTTTAGTAGACAAAACCCTAGTTTTGGAGATTGTCGAATAAAGTATTTTTCGAGCAATGAAATCACAGGAGAGGGATGCCCCTAGATATAATCTAGTGTCAGGAGTCCAACACAATCAACAATTCATCCATATGAGGTCTAGTTATATTTTTATGACAAGTTGCAACTCACCTCCTAAAGCCATTTAGTGACACATTAGGAATTTGATCTAAGGGAAAAAAATCCAAACCAAGCAGCATAATTGAATTTCTTAAGCTCCCAAAAGTGTGTTTTTCCAAGGCCCAATTTAGTATGCTACCCAAAATCATCCAAGATGGTGTTTTTCAAAATCGAACCCCAGTGCAAAAGTTGCATTGTTCCTTACTGAGCAACACCCTAGTTTTGTAGATTGTCGAATAAATAATTTTTCGGGCAATGAAATCACTAGAGATAGGTTCTCCTAGCTATAATTCAGTGTTAGGAGTCCAAAAAAACTGATGGTTCATCCATACGAGGCCCAATTAGAGTTTTATGGCGAGTTTCAAATCACCTCCTTAATCCATTTAGGGACACATTGGAAATTTGGTATGGGGAAAAAAAACTCAAACTGAGCAACACAATTGAGTTTTGTAAGCTCCTGCAAATGTGTTTGGCCAAGGCCCAAGTGAATATGATACCCACTATTGCCTAAGCCATTGTTTTTGAAAATTGACCCCTTAGTGCAAAAATATGTGTGGGAGTGGATTTGGAGAATGACCTCCTTTTGGCACTGTAGGTAAACATGGATGGTTAGAGACATCTACAATAATTATAATATAATAAAAATTTCTAATGAGACACCTAAGACTATAAGGACACAACTAATATTCTATTAATATGCAACAAGAACATTGACGAGACACGTAGGATGCTAAAATGACTCAATTAGAATGTTATTACAACATAATTAAGACACATATGTGACACCTAGGATGCAAAAATAATCCAAGTAGGATGTCATGAAGATTTTAGTAAGACACTGAGGAGACCCTAGTAAGATGGAATTATGATGCAAAATATGACTGCAAGGACATTCAAGAGACAATAAATGTAATCTAAGGACACAAATGAGCTGCTACAAAAACACTAATGTGGATGCTAAAATACTTATGAAGATGCTGAAGGGATGAAACATTAATGAAAAGGATGCATAATACATCAACAAGACATTGTGTTTCAAGCTTGAATATGGGAAAGATTCCAAAATAGATAAAAGAGCAACTCAATAAGTAAGAGAAAAACTTTGTATGTATGTATGAATTTCAATCAACATTTTTGTACTTGCAAATAAGAATTGTACTTTGCATAGGGCTAGTTTTGGTATCAAATTTAAAATAAGTGTGGTGATTTTGCATAAAAGTGGAAAACCTCATTTTGTGCCAATTATCAAAATTAGGTTTTCCCTCTAACCATGATTATGATTGAACAAAATCCTTTTACAACCATTGCACATCCATTCTCAGGAACCTAGAAGATTTACGATCAACACTTTGCAAAGGAACTGATGCTTATGGTCAACACCCAAACTATATGTCAATGTTATATGACATATCTTGTGATGCATATAATAAAGAGTTATCGTGTGGTCAAGGTAGATGTTAGCTAGGATCGTGTCTTGGCTTCTATGGAAAACATAATGTGGAATAATTATATGGGGATTTTTACCCTATGTGTGGTTTGTAACCTAACATAATTACTCTACACATTCCAACTAGAATATTAACATGGTTATCATAGGTCACACATGGTTTCAAATTTTGGTATAATTACATTACATGCACAAAATGAAATCCCAATGCAATTATTGTTCAAACAAGTATGTTATATTGTGTTGGTTGTGGAGCATGATTATCTTCCTAATTCATAGGTCTTGGTTTTTATTCGTGTTTATACCCCATGAATAATGTACACTCCTCCACGTGGGGGGGTTGCACTGGGGGATTCCCCCCCCCTATAGGGTCCGGGGAGCTCATACCCATGGCTGGGGGGTCCAGGGGCAAGAAGCCCCCCTAAGGAAAAATTTCCTTGTAAATTTATATCGTAATTTCATAGTAAATCTGGACCATTCATTATAAGGTCACAGATCTGACGGTAGAAGTAATGTTAGGGTTTTTTCCCTAGATGGCAACCCTCTTTTACGAGAGAATTGTATTGTGGTTGTGTATGTGTGTGAAAATATTGTATTCTGAGAGAGGAGACTTTGAGAGAAAGAAGATAAAGTTACAGTGGGTGTGTTGTAGGTTGTATCCCTTCATTTGCTGGATAATAAAAATGAAGGGCCTGGAAATTTCTATGGTGGACGTAGCCCACATTGGGTGAACCACATATATCTGTGTCTCTATTGTATTATGCATCTTTTATGTTTTATCTATGCATTTTTTTTTTCCACGATCCTTTTTTTCTAACAACTGGTATCAGAGCAAAAGGGAACTCGCAGGAAAAGAGGGTTCCTAGTTTGAGTGGGAGAAATGGTGGAAGATGGAAAGTTTAGGGTTGAGAAATTTAAAGGCCAAAACTACTAGTTATGGAAGATGTATATGGAATATTATCTATATCAAACGGATCTATTCCTACCATTGGGTGGAATAATAAAGAAGTCGACGACCATGAAGGAGAAGAATGGGAGGTTCTTGACCGAAAGGCACTAGGAATGATACGGCTGAGCCTGGCAATGCCAGTGGATTTCAATATTTTGAAAAAAAAAGACCACAAAGGAGATGATGAATGCATTGGCTAAACTGTATGAAAAACCCTCGGTGTCTAATAAGGTATTTCTAACGAAGAGATTATTTAATATGAAGATGTCAGAAGGTGGGTATGTTGCAGATCATTTAAATGAATTTAATATGGTTACTAATCAGATAAGTTCTGTAAAAGTGGACTTTGATGACAAGGTTAGGGCTCTTTTAATATTGTGATCATTGCCATAAAGTTGGAACGGATTGGTCATGGTTGTAAGTAACTATGTCTCTGGTTCAAACACTTTAAAATTTGATGATGTTGTTGGTGTTATCCTTAGCGAGGAAATGTGACAGAAAATCACATGTGAGACATCAGGTAATGCAATAAACATGGAGAATAGGGGAAAAGAAAAGGGTAGAGGAAAGGGCTCAAGTAACTGCGAGACCTAAGGAAAAAATATGATTTCAACAGGGCAGTTTGCAAGTGAAGGTTGTATATCCATATTTACAGATAAGGTGTGGAAGGTCACCAAAGGATCATTGGTGATAGAAAAATGAGAGAAGGTAGGTACACTGTATTTATGTACTGATAACACTGAATATTCTATATCTTATCTTCTACAGGAGTGGATACAACACTGTGGCATCATAGGCTTGGACACATGAGTGAGAAGGGGATGTAGATACTTCAAAAAAGATTATTTTTTCCATATATTAAACAAATTGATTTGGATTTCTATGAGCATTATGTTTATGGAAAACAAAAGAGAGTCAGATTTCTCAGAGTCGAAAAGAAAAGAAGAGTGAAAGGTTATAGCTTGTGCATACAGATGTATGGGGACCAACTTAGGTATCATCTCTTGGTGGCTCTCGTTATTATGTTACTTTGATTGATGATGCAACTAGAAAACCTTGGGTTTATTGAATTCGACAAAATCTGATGTTTTTGATACTTTTATGAAATGGAAAGCTTTAGTTGAGAATGAGATAGGAAAAAGGTTGAAGTCTATCAGATCAGACAATGGAGGTGAATATCACAACAAGGAGTTTGATGATTATTGTTCATACCATGGGATTCGTAGAGAGAAGACAATTCTAGGAAGACCACAAGAAAATAGTGTGTCAGAAAGGATGAACATGACAATCATGGAGTGTGCAAGGAGTATGAGATTGCATGTTGGTTTGCTCTTACAGTTCTGGGAAGATGTTGTAGATATTGTTGTTTAATTAATAAACAAAGGACCTTCAATCTCTTTGGATGGTGGAATTCCAGAGGAGGCGTGGACAGGTAAAAAGGTAAACTATTCTTTTTTGAATACTTTCGGTTGTGAAGCATTTGTCCATATTGATAAAGAAAATAGAACAAAGCTTGAGGGAAAATCCAAGAAGTGTACTTTTATTGGATACGTTGTTAGTGATTTTGGTTATCGCTTATGGGATTATGAAAATCACAAAAACATTAGGAGTAGAGATGTCATATTCAGTGAGAAGGTCATGTACAAAGATCAGTTGCAGGGAAAGAAACAAGAATGCACAGTGCTTAATGAGATCACTGAAAAAAAAAAATTCCAAAGGTACCAGAAAATCAAAATGTACTACAACAAGAGAAACATCTACCTCAAACTCCTGCAAGTGTTGTTAGAAGATATACCAGGTTAAGTAGACCCCCTGAACGATACTCTCCTTCATTGTATTATTTATTGTTGACTTATTCTAGTGAACCATAATGTTATGAAGAGGCAATGCAGGTAGACACTAAAAAGAAGTGGGAGCAAGGCATGAAAGAGGAAATGGATTCCCTGGTAAATAACTAGACTTGGGACTTGGTTCAGTTGCCTGCAGGAAAAAGAGAATTGCAAAATAAATGGGTTTACAATTTGAAGGTAGAAAGGTAGAAGGTAGAAGGCTAGACTTGTTGTAAAGG
>SNQJ01S0222522.1:2239-14943 GCA_010110895.2 Picea sitchensis
TCATAGAGGTGAATGATCGAATGCAGTGAATGATCGAAGGCAGCGAATGATCGAAGGCAGCGAATGAGCGAAAGGTTGAGAAGAATCTCTTGAGAAGAAGAATCTCTGATCATTGAAGAGGGAGACAGATCTCAGCTGTCAGATCCGAGCGCAGGTTTTGACCACCGTTGGATCGAGGAGAACCTGCATGGTCTTTAAAGTGAAAGGAGAAGAGAGCGTAATCGCAATATGAAAAATCACGATGAAATCTGAGCCGTCAGATCAAGCTTTGATCCAGACCGTTAATTCTAGTCAATGTCGGAGTTTCGGGGATCCCGTGTTGTAGGTGACAAAAACACTTGAAAACAAGAATGCCAAAATCGTGATATGCCAATTCACAATTTAATCGCAGCCGTTAAGTTAAGAAGTGATCTGGACCATAAATTCCAGTCAATGTCGAAGTTTCGGGGATTGCATGTTGGAGGTGACAAAAACACTTGACAACAAGAATGTCGAAATCGCGATATGCCAATTCGCGATTTAATCGCAGCTGTTAAGTTAAGAAGTGATCTGGACCGTTAATTCCAGTCACTGTTGGAGTATTGGGGATCGGGACTTTGAAATGTCAAAATCGCTTGACAACAAGAACCCTGAAATCGCGATATGCGATTTCGCGATTCAATCGCAACCATTGAATCGAGAGTGAACCTAGACCGTTGATCTTATACCATATCAGATTTTCGTGAATCGGGATATGGTAAAACATTGCAACATGAATTGTGAAATCGTGATATGCTAAGTCACGATGTATTTGAAGCCGTCAGATCAAGAAATGATCTGGACCATTGATCTGACTTCTTCACGGAGTTTCGGGGATTGGGATTTGTAAGTGACAAAAACTATGAACGCCAAGAGTGCCGAAATCGCGATGTGTAAAATCTCGATTGGATCTGAACCATCAGATCAAGAAATAATCTGGACCGTTGATTTGACTTCTTCACGGAGTTTCGGGGATCGGGATTTGTAATTGACAAAAACTATGAACACCAAGAGTGCCGAAATCGCGATGTGTAAAATCTCGACTGGATCTGAACCGTCAGATCCAGTATTGATCAGAGGGTTGTTGTTCTTTCTCACAGATTAACTTTTTAGTTACAAATCCGTTAGTGAAATAGACTCATGATTGCCAATCAGTTGGTGTTTCAGTTGCTTAGACAGTTGTCGTCATTTTTGCCGAAGGAGATGGGAAGCTGAACCGTCGTGTGGGTGAATAAAAGAAAACGAGAAAGGTTGTGTCTGGTTGGCTGTTCTGGACAAGAAAGGAATGAAACAGTAATAAATAATACAGTAGAGGATGCGTGGTAGCAAAGGAAGCATATGTGCAGAGTGAAATGGAATGCAGAGAAGAATAACAGAGTAAGAGAAAATGCAGAGAAGAATAACAGAGCAAGAGAAAAGCAGTGCTAAATAGTAGAGCAAGAGGAAACAGAGCAGAATGATAGAAAAAGTTGATGCAGAGCAGACTTGGTAAACAGACAGAGGAAGAGAAGATCTGCAGAACAGTTTTTGGAAGATCAGACTTACAGAACAGAGAAAGAAAGGTAAGAATTGAATTATCTGGTATTTGTCTATGTATTCATTATTTGATATTCTAGGGAGGTTGGGAGGTGCTTGGGAGGACTGTTGTCCTCAGAGGTTCAAGTGGAAGCTTGAACACATGAAGTTGTATCTTCCATCTGGTGGTAGCCAGAGAAACTAGGGTGGCAGGGTGGTGCAAGGGAGAACAGGTGTTCTTTGTTATATAGGTAGGAGCCTGTGTAACTGGAAGTGGGTGCTTCCATCCAGTTGGTGCTGGAACATATAGGGAGTTGGTGCTTCCTTCTAGTGGGTGCTAGAGAAACCAGAGAGTTGGCGCTCTCAAACAAGTTGCAGCTTGTAAAACAGAGGTAGCATCCTCACATTGAGTTGATGCTCAATTAGAGATGATGTATAGAGCTTAAAAGACTGCCTATCATTTCGAAGAAGAAGAGGTTCTCTCCCTTTATGGGTTTCCTCGTGAAAACCTATCTCTGTGTATACTCTATGTGTGACTGATGTGCTTTACTCTTACTGTTCATATGTTGTATATCGTTGATGATCACTTGAAGAAAGATTAATAATGTTTTAATAGGCATAAAATTGTTCAAGCTCATTAACAACTGATTCNGCAGCTTGTAAAACAGAGGTAGCAACCTTACATTGAGTTGATGCTCAATTAGAGATGATGTACAGAACGTGATTGAGAGTAGGCAGGCCATTGAGATGATAAGAATAGATGTGATTGATATTCCCTCGACATCCAACGAGATCATCAAGTTTTTGAATTCGAAAACCAATGAAGAGCTTGAAGACCTAAAAGTTGAATACAGGACATAAACTATCCTTGAAGTCAAAAGAGTGCTTACTAAAAAAGGATTAATGTTACAGTTGGAGGAAAAGGCTCAGAACATGGACATTGGAGTTCAAAGATTTTTTAGCAAGATTGAAACCTTACAAAAAAAAGGGTCTTCCTGATCTACGTGTCCTAAATGATAAATTAATGACTTTGTTCAATTACAAGAAAAAGATTGCCAACATGGCCAAAGACAGTTCGAATTTTTTAGGGATACAGGGCAACATCATGGGCAAAGCGTTCTTGGATACTCTGCAGCATGACCTTAGCATACAACACGAAATCAAGTACATCTTCCTCATCAAGCCGACTTTTTCTAAATACACTGAGATGGACGAAGTCTACCACCGGCTATTGAAAGATACCATCCCAAGCACACAAAGATGGGATGAGATATGCGAATTGATTGAGTAAAGGTAAAGCCTTGTCCAACTTAGTGTCAAACACAATCAAAGTCATCCGAATGACTCACCAACGTTCTTCCCCAAAATCAGCATGAGAGATTCGACACATCATCATTAGTTACTACATTTCTACATCTTGTTATCTAGTTAGTTAGACTCGAACTGTATCACATCCCAATCATTAATGATAAGGTCATTTGTAAATTTTATTATAAATATTTCCAACTTAGAAGTATTGAGGGTTGTTGATATTTACGCCCAAACAAGCTCTAATCACTGTAATTTTTATAAAGAGGTTATTCTAGTAATACAAAGAGAAGTTTCACATGATTCATGCATGTTAATTGTTGGTGAAGTTTCCTCTGTTTGCTAAAAGTTTTTTCCTTCTCAGTTATCATATTGTCTTTCTAAATCTAATCTTTAAAAGAAGTTAAAGTTGTAGAATTTTCCATTGTGTACTCTGTTCTTAATCTTTTATAGATTTAAATGTTTTTCTTCTGATGTTATAACAAAGAAATTCTTAAATTATTTTTTCTTTTAACTGATAGCTCACCTTTTTCAGTAATACACCATTTTATTCGTAAAGAATCCAGTATTAGCACCGTCTCGCCCTATAAAACAAATCTCATAAAAGCTGTCTTCAACCTCTGTCTTTTTACAATAGACCCCATAGCCCAATGGAAGCGTAAGTGATGTTCATCCATTTCATTTAAAAACAATACAAACAACTCAGTTATATTCTTTCTAACTAGCCTAAAATCTTGAAAATCCAAACAAATCTAAAACTCACAAAGAGATCCCTCTCTAAAATTGGTAAGGATAGCTCCCTGTTTCGAAGCAGTTGGTTAAGGTTATCTCTGTTAAATTTCTTCTTACCTCACAACAATCTCTCGGAATTTATAGAGTGATAACATAAATGGAGACCATACTAGGGAAGAAGTGAACAAAGATGACTTTATTTCTGGAAGAAACACAAACCCTAAATTTTATCTAGAAATAATGTTCATAGGTTGTTAAAGTTTGTATATAAATAGTTAAAATCTCCAAAGGAAGAATAAAATCAATTGTTCTGGCTCCCAAAATAATTTCTACCAGATCTCATCTTAACCCAAAACCTGCAATAGTAATAGATAACTCCGAAAGACTACTCAGGAAGAAAAATACTGTAGAAATTTTGAGGAGTAATAGCCCACTTCCAAGGTCTTTTTCCATCCCAGAAAAGTTATTTGTTCTTCTAGACCTTGAGCCTGAAATATCCTTTCGAACAAGTCTTTTTAGGACAAAATCCGACAGTTTTGTCAGTAAAATGGTCTTAGACCAAACCGTTTTTCAGCCCAAGACCCCTGAGATACTTTCTCCTAGAGCTGAAGTTGATCAATGTTTTCACCCCGAGACTGATAAGCTCGAAGACCTAGTCACAAATCTTGGTCAAGCCTTAGACAAACTCCATCTTCAACAGTCTGTTGAACTTCCTGCTTTAACTATTGTTGTAGTTTTTGCTAAAACTAAACCAGGTCACTCCATTACTCCAATCCCTTCGTCCTCTATATCTTCAGGCATTTCCTCTCTTGTCACATAGGTTGTTGTTCAGCCTCCTCCACCAATCATTGCGAAAAGATATGCTCCATTGGTATTGGTTGTTCCTTTACATGACATGCCCCAAGATTATCAAACCAGACTCCCACATTTTGATAGTTTTGGTCCCTTGAATGCACAACAACATGTTGACAAAATGAATGATTACTTTGACCTGCAGGAAGTAGATGAAGCTAATGTGCAGATGAGATTATTTACACAAAGCCTAACTGGAGAAGTGAAAAAGTGGTTCTAAAATTTACATGATGCTACCATTACTGATATTGCTGGCTTTCATCGGTCTTTCCTTGAATGGTGGGAGGTAAAGAAAAATTCTCTCCAAATTTTGTCGTAGTATGAGAACATCAAAAGGAACCAAGGCAAGACAGTGCAAAATTACTGCACTCGTTTCAACAATCTATACAATGCTATCCCAACTAAAATCAAACCACCACAAGGTTTGGCGTAAATAAAGTTCACTGATGGTTTTGACGCCAAAATGTCATATCAATTAAGGGAAAGAAATGCAACAACTCTGGAAGACATGCAAATAAGTGTCGTCAGTGTAGAAGAAAATATTTTGGCCAGAAGGGCCAGGAAGAGAATAGAAAAGAGGGTCACCATCAAGGAAGAACCTTCTATGTCCTCATTAGATTCCAAATTAGATTATCTCGCCAGAGCTATGGATAAAATTATGGAGAGACTCACCATAACTGACAGGAACCCACCTAGGGAGAACCAATCTACCCCTCAAATCAGAAACCCAAACTTTAGAAGAAATCCACCTCAGATTAGACAGAGAGATCCTAGAGATCAATGGGAACAAAGGGGACCTGATCAACAGATTAGACCACCTCTCCAGGAAAACTATGTTGATGATGGGGAGGAAGTAATTGAGGAGTTTGATGATACTCATATAAATATAATGGGTGATCATGATCACGATCATGAATCTATTTTCCTCACCCAGGAAGAACATGAAATCTTTCTCCTTTCACAAACAGAGGTAAATGAGGAAGTTGAGAAAACATAACAACAAGCCTCTGAGAACACTATAATGGAGGTTCATAGGAAATATAACTTGAGGAGTAAGAAGACTAACGAGAATTCTCTAAAGAAGGATGTTGAAACCAAGAAAACCTCAGAAAACCTTCCCAAGAAAGCCATTGGGCGGAATGACATTGAATCTCTTGCACAAAAAACTACATAAATTCTTAAGAGAACAAGTTGAACATAAGTTTCATCAACAATTCAAATAGGTGCACCTATCCATAAAGTTTCTATCTATAAATCATAAGTACAGAGTTTAAACAGAACCACCGCTCCTTTCAGCCTTGAAGGGGAACTAGCAAAATTGAATATTCCCATTCCCCTCTCCAAGCTGATGAACAAGAACGCTTATAGGTCTCAGGTGATAAAATATTTAAGCATCAAACCCGATATAGGTAGAAAAGCCTTGAATGTTGGATCTGTACACCACTCGGACAAAGTAAACCTTGTTGATGATCGACCTGAGCTCCTATTTTGTCCTGAAGTTGACGGTCAAACTTATAATCGCACCGTGGGCCCTTTTTACATCAGCCTAAATATCCACGATCTGATATTACACAATGCTATGATGGATTCAGGTGGTTCTCACAACCTAATTCCCAAATCCGTGATGGAAAAATTGGGACTCGAGATCACTAGAACATACAAAGAATTGCATTCTTTCGACTCCAACAAGGTCAAATGTATAGGCTTGATTAAATACTTATGCATCACCTTGGTTCAAATTCTGGCAGATATTCCCCCCAAGTATGGTATGTTGTTGTCAAGGTCTTGGGGAGATAAATTGAGAGGAACCTTGTAGCTAGATATGTCCTACACCACCATTCTGGTTGTTGTTCAATAGAGAAGACTTTACAAGGAAACAATGATGAAGTATATGGTCAGTAGTCAGGAAACACCACACAATTACCCACTATATTCTGCACACTCTGGCGTGGATTATTTTATTCTATATAACAATGGTGATCTTGAAGAACAAAACACACAATTGGAGGATGATGCACCTGATCCAAGGGATGATAAAGCAGTTGTCGAAGTAAGAAACCCCGTGATTGAAGAAAATAAGGAATTGCCAATAGTCTTCTGGAGCATGGAATTCGATGGTGCTGTGAGTAAATAAGGAGCTGGAGCCGAAGTGTGGATGCATAGCCATAGATCAAAGTACTCCAAGAATCATTCCTATAAACTGAACTTCCAATGTACTAACAACATAGCCGAGTACGAGACTTTAATGCTCGGCCTGAAATTATTGAAGAAAGTTGGTGCTAAACAGATAATGGTAAGGGGTGATTCTAAATTGATTATCAAGTAAATTAAAGGTGAGTATGCAAAAAAACATCCCAAACTTAGAGACTATAGGAATGCTTTTTTAGATGATCTTCAATGCTTTACTGAGATTGACTTGCAGGTGATGCCTAAGGGACAAAATATACTCGCAGACGGACTGTCTACGTCAACAGCTACCTGTAAAATCCCTTTTTGTCCCACTCGCAAGTACATAGTGGAGGTGAAGTGCAGACCCACCATTCCTGACAACATCAGATATTGGAAGGTACTTGGAAATGACAATCAAATTGAAGATTTTATGCAATGTAAAAATGATTTTGAATGTACAAACACAGATTTAGAAAATGGTGACAAATTTGTAAATAAATCTATTTTTGAGAATGGCAGTGTAAATACAATAGATGCTGAAGAATTCAATGAAAATGATGTAGATTCTGATATCCTACAATTGAGAAACAATGTGTTACCTAGAGGTTTAGTTCCGTTGGAAGACTTGTTTGATTTTAACGATGTGTCCAAAAAATTGAAAATTGAAGCTAGCGGTAAAAAGGTTGAAGATTGCAACATAGGAACAGAAGAAAACCCCAAAATGATAAAACTGTCCAAATCCCTTCCACCAGAGGAAAAAAGCAAATACATTGAAATTTTTAAGGAATATATAGATGTTTTTTCCTGGGGCTATGAGGACTTAAAATCCTATGACACAAGTATCATACAACACCATATTCCCATAAAATAAGAACACAAACCTTTCAGATAGAAACTTAGGAGAATTAATCCCAAGTTACTTCCCCTGATAGAGAAAGAAATCAAAAAGATGTATGATGCCAAGATTATAGTCCCCTTGATATTTTCCAAATGGGTTTCTAATCTAGTTCTGACCGGGAAGAAAACTAGCGAGATCAGACTCTATATAGATTTCAGAAATCTGAACAAAGTCTCTCTCAAAGACAATTACCCTTTACCCAAAATGGACCATATTTTACAAAAGGTGGTCGGATCCGGTAGGATCTCCTTACTGGGTGGTTTCTCTGGTTACAACCAAGTTCTAGTCCATCCAGAAGATCAAGAGAAGAAATATTTTACCACACCCTGGGGAACCTTCATGTATGTGAGGATGCCTTTTGGTTTGATGAATACTGGGGCTACTTTCCAAAGAGCAATGGATGTTGCCTTTGTGGATGATATTGGGAGATTTATAGTCATTTATATGGATGATGTAACTATTTACTCCAAATCCAACGAAGAACATTTGCTCCACCTCAGACGTGTGTTTGAGAAGTGCAGGAAATTAGGGATTTCATTGAATCCTAAGAAAAGCCTTTTTGGGTTAGAGAAAGGAAAACTATTAGGACACATAATCTCAAAAGATGGAATTAAAATAGATCCCAGTAGGATAGAATCTATCCAGAAGGTGGAACACCCTAGGAACATCAGAGAACTGCAATCTTTCATTGGCAAAATAAATTTCCTTAGAAGATTCATACCAAACTTGGCCGAACTTCTTAGGAATATCACCAATATGTTGAAAAAGGACACAAAAATCAAATGGAATGCCGAGTCCAAATAGTCATTTGAGCAAGTGAAACATGCTCTCATCCAAGCCCTAGTTCTGATTATCCCATACTATACCAAAGACTTTTATCTTTTCTCCTTCGCATCTGAGCACACTATAACAATGGTATTGTTGCAAAAAAATAGTGAAGGGTACGAGCAACCCATAGCTTTTTTCAGTAAAGCTTTAAGAGATGCAGCATTGAATTATAACATTATGGATAAACAATCCGTCACTCTGGTAAAGGCTATAAAATATTTTAGAGTGTATATTCTACACTCTCACACAATTGCATACGTCCCAAACATACTGGTTAAAGATATCTTGACCCAGGATAATCCAGATGGCAGAAGAGGAAAATGGATTGTGGTTATTCTAGAATATGACATTGAAATAAAACCTACTAAACTGATCAAATGACAGGGTTTGGCCAAACTAATGGCTGAGTCTAATTTTCATGCTTTAGATATTAACCTTTTGGCTGCAGTAGATGGACCGGAAGAGCAGCCGACTCCAAACATAAAAGAGGCATTCTTAAATTCCCCTTGGTACGCAGACCTCATTTTTATACTCCACAATTTACAGGCTCCTCCAGGTTTGACTAAGACCAAAGCTAGATTTATTAAATTGAAAGCATTGAAATTTTGTATTTTGGAAGGCAATCTCTATTGGAAGGATCCTAGTGGTATCTTGCTTAATTGCTTGTTAAAAGATGAAGTAGACAAAGTTTTTCAAGATTTTCATGCAAGAGACTGTGGTGGGCACCTAAGATGGGAGACTGTAGCTAACAAGATTTTGAGAGCTAGATTTTACTGGCCTACTTTGTTTGTTGATGTTCACCAAAAGGTTACTTCTTTCCACAAGTGTCATATTTTTGAAGGTAAAAGGAAGCTTTTGCCACTCCCAATGAAACCCATCTATGTTGAATCTCCTTTACAACAATGGGGGCTAGACTTCATTGGTGAAATATATCCTCCCTCTTCGGGCCAACATAAATAGTTCCTTACGGCCACTGACTACTTCACCAAGTGGATCGAGGCTATACCATGCAAGAAAGCTACTGACTCTATCATCATCAAGTTTTTAGAAACTAACATTTTGTCTCGTTTTGGATGCCTCAGAAACATTATAGCTGACAATGCAGTGGCTTTCAGATCCAAAAGGCTCATAGATTTTTGTAATCAATATCATATTACTTTGGGACACTCGATGACTTATTATCCACAGGGAAATGGGCTAGCTGAGTCTTCTATAAGAACCTAATTTAACAAAGCCAAAAAAATTCATAAATTTAAACATAAAATTTCTTTCAACATATAAGAAATTTCATTATTTAGCATACAAGCATATTCAGGAGCATGATGATAACCACCTAACACAATGTAATCAAGAAAATACATACCTCTGACTGATATTATTTCTCCAATCTCTGTTTTTTGCACTCTTTTCGTCGATGTGTGAGCAAAAAGTGAGTGCTTACATGCCTATTTGGGCTCTGCTAGGCATGACAGCTGTATGGTAAAGGTTAGAAAGAATTAAACAAAAACTAAATGAAACTATGAGCATAGGAACAAAAACATAAACAAATGAAAATGGACTAATGTCACCAATAGATAGGCTGGTCTGATTAGTGAAATCCAAAGATACACAAAGGGGAAAGAGGACTTGGGTCCCTTCCTTCTCCAATGGAAGGCTCTTGAGGCCCTCAAGTAGATGCTCTCCTTACAATGAAAGGTGAAAATATGAGTGAAAGAACTCAAAGATTCTCCACTCTAGTGAGATATGGAAAGCTTATGAAATGGTGTTGATAATGTCTATTGCCAAAGAGTGAGTCTCTAGCAATCCCAACAGCATAACATTACAATGAATTCCTTGAAGAAATGATGGTCATTCATGGCTTTTTATAGCCAAGCATTGAGCTATTATGCACCCCCTTTTGAATGTGAAAAGGGGCTCTTTAGGGCACAATTATGTCTTTGACTAGCCTCCCCACGCAGATTGAGCTCAGATTTGATGTCAAATCAACTTGGGAGTCGATCCATTAGTGGTTGGGAGGCCGACCAGCTTCATAAATGCGTCGTTTGGCAGGCGCGCAGGTTTTTCACCCCACAGCCGCGCCTATGCGCCCGTTGTACGAAGACGTTGTGCGCATGCACGCATTCTCGGTGGGTGCAACGCGCCTTTTAATTTTTTAGCCATTTTTGTATAGTTTGGCCCTTCTGCTGTGCTGTGGAATTAATCCTTGTGCCATGAATGACTGCTTTTCTGTGCTGATGATGCGGAGTTCTTGTCGCCCTGTGCGGATGAAATTTTAGTGATAACAACTGCCTATCATTTCGAAGAAGAAGAGGTTTTCTCCCTTTATGGGTTTCCTCGTGAAAAATTGTCTCTGTGTATACTCTATGTGTGACTGATGTTCTTTACTCTTACTGTTCATATGTTGTATATCGTTGATGATCACTTGAAGAAAGATTAATAATGTTTTAATAGGCATAAAATTGTTTAAGCTCATTAACAACTAATTCATTCCCCCCCCCGCTTTAAGTTGTTTTAGTAATTTCAACAGCATGAAGCTTAGAAAGTACCATGGATTTGAGCTTGGATTGTTTACTTAAATACAAGTGGCCTTTGTATCGAAGCTCATCCTGAAGCCATGAGTACCCTAGGGGAGCCTGAGCCTTGTTCTGCAGTTGCTGGATCAGATGCGAACTTTTGGGATGTTGAAGCCATTCCTAATGCACAGCTTGGAGCCAGTCGGGTACAATGAAGGAAAGAGAAAAAAGGGATCCTTCGTCTTCATATTTCTGGGACAGTGCATCCGCCACAACATTGTCTTTTCCCTTCTTGTAAATGATCTCATAATCATATCCAAAGAGATTAGTTACCCATTTTTGTTTCTCCTGGGAGGAAATGCGTTGTTCCATAAAGTATTTGAGGCTTTGATGGTCGGTCTTAATTTGGAATCATTACCCCAAGAGATAAGGATGCCATAATTCAACAGCATGCAGAATCACCAACATTTATTTTTCATAAATGGGTTTGCCTAGATTCCTTTCAGACAGTTGGTTGCTAGTGAAGGCCAAAGGTCAACTCTCTTGCATAAGGACAGCACCAATTCCTTTCCCTGAGGTGTCACATTCCAACACAAAGGTATTTATTAAGTCGGGAAGGGCCAGAACCAGAGTGGTGCACATGGCCGTCTTCAAGGTTTGAAAATCTTGAGCAGCTGTTGGAGTCCAGGTGAAAGAGTTTATTTTGAGGAGAGCCATGAGAGGTGCTACAATCTTTCCGTAGTTCTTAACGAACTTGCGATAATACCCTGTGAGGCCCAAAAATCCACGCAATATTTTGAGAGTCTTTGGGTGTGGCCAGTCTTGCATAGCTTCAATCTTTTTTGGGTCCACATTGATGCCATCCTTTCCCACTAGATGACCCAAGTATTCTACTTCTGAGGCACCAAAAGCACATTTGGACTGTTTCAGGAAAAATTGGTGCTAGGAGAGTAGGCAAAGAACTTGATCCAGATGATTAAGATGGTCCATCCAGGTTTTTCTATAGATGAGGATATCATCAAAGAAAACTAAGACAAACTGACGGAGAAAAGGGCGGAAGACATGGTTCATGAGGCTCTGGAAGGTGGAGGGGGCATTACACAAACCAAAGGGCATGAAAAAAAAATCATAGTGGCCCTCATGAGTGCGAAAGGTAGTTTTGGGAATGTCGGCCTCTTTCAGACATATCTGGTGATAGCTGTTCAAGGATAAATTCGTGAGTGCGGACACAGACCAATCTCCACAGATCCACCTAGATCTGGAACAAACCGTGACAGAATACTACTCTTTCCCTAGTTCTAAAGTATTGAATGGACAAGAGAGGAAGGATGATGTACTTACTTTATGAAAGCTCTCATTATCTCTGCTGATCCTCGCTCTGCTACGATGCTCTTGCATCGTCCAATCACAACAACACAAACCAATCACAACAAATACATTAATATATTCAAAACTCTAAACTATACATGTGATCAAGGAATCATGTAATAAAGTAGATCTAACTTTATGGGAAAGAAACATATTACTGTATCATATTAAATGTGGAAGAGAGATTACAACCAATGCCTTGATGTCGTAAGGTCCTTTCCAACTGTCCTTCGTTCCCCACACACTTCTTGCTCCAAGGATTCTGAAACCATAGATCTGATAGCTGCTCACAATCTATCTTGACAAAGAAAATCTCAAAGCCACTCCAAGCTCAAGCTCACAAAAGCTCACCAAAAGCTCTGAACCCCTTCTCCATGAGAACTCTTCTCCTTTTATAAGCTGAAGAAGATAAGATGAGGAGGTTAGGATGATCCCACTAAATCATGAAAGCGAGTAAGATCCAAACCGTTCGGATGCCACCTCACCCAAGAAGCTTCTCCTTC
>SNQJ01S0222525.1:7185-22128 GCA_010110895.2 Picea sitchensis
ATCAAAGGGATGAAACAAATGAAGAGAAGTTGAGTCGTTAAGAGAAGAACGAGGTTGGACTATAGCATAATAGCTACTTGTCAGTTAATACAAGAATGTCATGGTGTGTAGACATTGGAGAGATTGACTTGGACAAGATCCAATCAATTGGTTTTTGGATTTAGAGGTTTGATCACAGTGAGCACATTTTTCGTTGTAAATTTTATTTTACATATGTGTTTCCCAAAGATCCTTGTAGACTAGAAAAACACAATTTATAATAAAAACTAGAGCAAGATAGCCATTTCAAAGATAGAGTTCTTCCCAAGTTATATTTATCCAAGGTATTTATTGTGTTTCTATGTATGTTTGATTGCATTGTTAGTTCTATTAGCATAAATTTTTTGAAGATAAAACAATCAATTTCATATTGCATAGTTGATCATTAAAGATTTATGTTTACAATTTTTTTTCTATTTTGCATTATGATTTGTGTTAGTAAATCATTCGACCATAGGCCTTTAATTATGGATCAATTCCTCTCTTTCGTCATATCCCAAGTCTCATGTATCTTTGTAAAATCTCTAAGGAATCAAGAGACTCTGAGGAATCCAACCTTTCCCAAGCCGTGGTTGAATACATGCAAGAGTACCAATGCTTATTGCTAAAAACCTTTATGACTCAACAATAGCACCAAGCCCAACAACAACATGAGTTCTAAGATAAGTTCATGCATGATATGATGATTATGTTCCAACAACTCAACACCACCCAACAAAATTTCCAATGATGGCCTCAACCTCAAATCACTATTTACCAATCAATTCCTATTATTCAATGAAACTTCAATCTAAAAACTAAATTGTCAATGCCTAATTTTGATGAGCCTCTCAATTGAGACAGGCTCAAATCTTGGATATGTAATGTTGAAGCTTATTTAAAAACCCATATGAACCTAACAAAGGCCAACCCTAGCATATATGCCTTTCCCTTAGTTGGAATGAAGCCCTTCCCATGACCATTCGGGAGAAGCCTAGATTCTCACTATTGAATTAACCAAGGGTTAAAGCAGAGACACTTCATGCACACAATGATAGGTTGAGAACAAATAAAGAGATTAAGTCCCATCTCTCTGGTCAGAGGGATGGGTCTTAGGAAGTCCACCTAATGAGGAGGAAAATAGAAGGTAAGTGAGAGGTATTCTCCTTGAGTGCTCGATATCTCCCTTTAGTAAAAAAAATAATGAACACTAAACCAAATAAGTGCCTTTAATTTGAGCTCTATGAGAAGTGATAGCTAGCCAATTCGAGAAAAATGAAGGCTAGAGAGGGTATTGAAATGATATTTTGGTCATTGAATTTCATATGGAGCACTAGACCCTTACATGATGATATACCCATGCCAAACATTTGAAAACTGACAAATAACCTCCAATTGGCACTTAGGTAGACTTCAAGGATGTCATATGTAAGAGGTTCTACCAATTAGGGTACAAGGATGTTGTATTGGTAAAATGGTTATAACTTCAACGAATTTGGGACAATTTGTTTAATATTTTACTAATGTCTTTAATAAAATGCTGAAGTACGAGATAAGAGACTCTGAAGACACTCTCCATGTTAAGTTTATTTTGTGCTATTGCATCATTTAAGGAAGGAACTAAAACTATTCTCTATCACTTTCCTAGATCACACCTTCCATATTACTTCCAAAATAGATACTAAGCTCCCTAAATCCAATCATATTAGAAAAAATAAGTTGATTTCCTCTTTTGAACCCCCTACCACTTCGAAGGGCCAAACTGACAGTAGTGGCTAGAACTTAGGGCTCTTGGCACAACACCCAATGTTGGGACATAAAATAAAAGGAGGAGGTACTCCTACTTCAAAAAATATGTCCATTATAATTATGAGTGTGAGGTTCTCCAAGCTAATATCACCAAGAAGGGGAAATATTTCCTTGCTAAATAGTAACAATTCTTTACAGATGTTGATATAGGCATCATGAAACACGATACAATAAATCCACACCTAGTTCTAATGAACAAGAATTACATATGCAATGAGGAGGAATCTTTGTTCACCCCAAGATGTTAGATCAATAATATATTGGCTTTTATCATTTGGACAATACCATCTAGAAGAATTTGGTGTTTTAATAATTGATAGAACAATTGTAGTTGCCAACTATTTCTCACCCCAATATACATAAGCTCAAATAGGTTAAGGAATCTAGAAAACCTACTTTCCTCACTCAAAGCTGCTCCATCTCATTTTCCATTAGACCATTTTGTGATAGAGTAGAATGTGTTGTCACTTCTCTCACTTGTTGTCACTTGCTTTGATCATTCTTCTAGACATAAACAAACCAATAGGTGCTTCAACACCTATAAATCACATAGGGATGGTAAGACATACAAACTCACCTCCATTTCTTCTACTTTACCACATGTACCTTCTAGTAGATCCATTATTAAACATGTCACTCAACAAGTTTATATCATTGTGGATTGTCCACCAAGTCAAGGAAGACAACAAAGGAAGCTACCTTCCTGTAATATACAATGATTCATTGACTTGTATATAGATGTGTTTAAAGGACCTAGGGTTTACGTCCCCTTTGAGACATACAACACTTTTATTGAGTTAGTTATGTTACCACACAAAATAACACATTTTCTCAAAGTCCCAAAGATGGGTGCTAGACTTGTAGAATTTGGGAGGTTAGCCACTGTCACCTCACCAGCTCTCCCCTGCACTTTGTACTCGAGAAAAGTTTCCTAGTCAAGGGGGATTCCCTATCGATCAACTAGGCTCACTTCATGTAGTAGGAATGGGAGTGATGAGTGAATAGGAGACCAGTGCCTATCTTGCTTGGGCTATGGGGTCTAAGCCACTCTTTAGTATTTGTCCTCTTGTCCTGGTCATTGAAGTCCCAAACATCATAAATATTGCTTGGATGAGCATCAAACTAAGGAATATGAAGACCAATAAATCCTCAAAACTTGGGTCAAAGGATAAATATGTATCATGAAAAGGTTATCACATGTGAAAAAAAATATTACAAGGCTAGGGAAAATTCACTTTTTGTGATGTGTTTTTTCCTCAACATATGCGCCAAAGGGGGAAGTACTAACTTAAGTTGTGTACCCAATGGACACAAGGTTATGTTCCCTAGTGAATTTAGGAATAAAACTTAGGGAATTTGGCCTCAATGGAGAATTATGGCATTTAAGTATTAATAGGCTAGTTTTTCATTGCAATACATGTCAAAAGGGGGAGTGCCTAGTCTCACATGTACCACATGGACTTTAAGTTACAACTCTAAGTGACCAATTATAAAGTGAAACTTAGGGAAAATGTTTCAATGAAGAATTAGAACAATAAAGTGTTAATAGACCAATACTTAGGCATTCAACCTAAGGTTTAGGATTTTCAATTTTTAATTAAAATATCCTAAACCAATTAAGTGTGTTCACACTAGAAAAGTGAAAATATAAGAATTGGGGAGTTGTTATAGAGTAGGACTTAGGGATTTTAAGCTAATTATGCCATGCATCTCCTAGCAGATGGAATGAAGTGGAATGTATGTGTAAATTATGGTTTTACCTCGGGAAAAGTAAATATGTGATACAAAATCTCCTAAGTAAAATGGTGAGAAGTGGTGAAAATGTAAGTAGGAAGTGAATTTTACCTAGGAAGAAGTCATAATATGCTTGCAATAAACAATTTACCTAGGTAAAACTATAAAAACAACATGAGTATGAATGGAATTAGGTAAATGCATCACCATGTTAGAGGGAAACCATGAAACACTAAGTGGAAGTGACTAGGAAGTGACTAGGTGATCACCATGATGAAGATCTATGAAGAAAAAGATATACCCCTAAAGAAACCTCCACCAAACTTCCAAC
The DNA here is from genome assembly GCA_010110895.2 of Picea sitchensis. Taxonomy (NCBI): domain Eukaryota; kingdom Viridiplantae; phylum Streptophyta; class Pinopsida; order Pinales; family Pinaceae; genus Picea; species Picea sitchensis. The sequence continues at coordinate 11,078 of SNQJ01S0222525.1, forward strand.
CTTTTGAAGGTTAAAATCACACAACCAATCTGCACAATACCATTTTCCACTCATGTAAACATTAGGAGTAAGAACTAGCTCCTACTTGGGGATGTGTATTTTTAGAAGAAGAGTGCATGAGAATCCTCAAATCTCTGGTTGTACTTGTTAAGAAGAAGTGCATGTGGAGGGGTGGTCTAAGCCTCATCCTCAAACACCATATCCAAACTTATTATATCTTCATGAAAATTGGATTTACAAGTAAGGCACAAGCCAACAATGCCAAAGTACACAAAAAGGAAATGCTCATAATAGAGAGTTTATTCTCCTAATCTAATGCCATTTAAGAGATTATTTCTTCTACACCTATATTTTATCATATACAAATGAAGTGCTAGGTATAATCATAGAGCCAATGGAGCCATGTGCTTATTACATCAATACTACAATGTGATCCTTTTTTCTTGGTCATAGACCAAAATGAGAAAATGTTGTTGATTGATTACAAATGAGTTGAGATATACATGTAAGCATGTTATGAAAACAAGTTTCAAGCCAACTGTCACCTCTCAATTGCAAAAGTATGACCCTCTAGGGTTTCCAGAAAAAAAGGTACGACCCTCTCTTTTTTCCTTGTTTCAGCACCCTACATTGAAACGTTGGGAATAATTTTGGCATAGGAGTGTACGGACTCCTTCAACGCATCTCCAGAGACTCTCAGATTTCGTTTCCATAAATTTTGGATTTTTGGCCCTAGGGTTTCTAGTGTTCCCCAATTTTCTACAGAAATTTGGTTTTAGGGTTTCTGCAGCTCATTGAAGGATTTTTCAAACTCACTAGTGTTCTTCTGAATTTCAAGGCTTATTGTTTGCAGTCATAAGTCTAACAAAACCTAAGGTTTCTATCCCAGCCTAGCCATTAGGTTTTCTAGCCTAGTTATTAAGGGTTTATGGAAGAATCTGCAAACCATGAGGAACAAAACTTTGGTGGAAGATAGGCTTGATGGAACAAGAAAATTGAGTTCTTGGAAATCAAGACTACGGATTACCCTAGAAGATGATGACCTATTAGTGTGATCCAAAATACTCTACCAGAAACAACTATCGATGAAGAGAAGGAAGAGTGGAAGGAATATGACGAAAGCTAACATCGTTGCTACCTTCTTCATGAAAATTTCAGAGATCAAAGATTAGCTAGGTGCCATTGGAGAAACCATATCAGAAACAAAACTTCTCTTGACTACTCTTAATGCTCTTCCAAGACATTGGGAAACATTTCTTCAAAATATCAATGGTAGAGAAGATCTACCAGGATTTGATCATCTATGGACAGACTACACCCAGGAGGAAACCAAATTTATAGTCAGAGGAGTGCAAGACTCCCCTCATGATGCCAATCGCGCTCTTTATTTCCATACAAAGAAAGGAAACATAAGAATGAATAGAATAATTTTCAAAAAAGCATTCAAAGACAAGAAGACTTCATCAACTTCAGGTCATGAACACAGAAAAGACAAATCAAAGATTCAGTGTTTCAAATGTGACAAGTATGGACACATTGTGAGAGTTTGTCCTACCAGAAAGAAAGGAAGAAAAATTTCCTCCACTGTTGATGTTGATATAGAGCCACATCAGAGAGATGAAGACATAAAAGATGAATCCTTCTTCTTCATATCAACACTCTCAGGTATGATTCCTACAGATAGTGATATTTGGCTAATTGACAATGGTGCTTCCAAACACATGAATGGATATAGAGATCATCTGATAGACCTTGTTGAGAAAGAGTCTAGTTTACATGTTGTACTTGGAGACAATGCCAAATATAATGTGAAAGGAGTTGGAACTTCTACATTCCAACTAGATTCTGACATACCCCTTCAATTGAGTGAGGTACTATATGTACCTGGGAGGAAACGAAACCTTGTCTCTATTTCTTCCTTAGAGGATAAAGGCTACAAGGTTACCTTCTTTGAAGGAAAATTTATTGCATGGCACAAGAACTCACATATGAATTCTTCCCGAGTAATTGGTGTTCGAGAAAAATGCTTATAAAGGTTGACTGCCCGACCAGTCCAGGCCCTGTTACATGATACTATAATCTTGAGCAAGCTATGGCATATGAGAGTTTCTCATATCCATTATAGGGCCCTTCCCACTCTGAGGAATATGGTAACAAGCCTTCCAGAGATACATGTTCAACATGATGGTGTTTGCAGAGGTTGTGATCTTGGAAAAAATTTCAAGGGGTCCTTCTTGAGCAGTGACATCAAATCTAGGGGGATCTTAGACTTGATACTTCCATATGTGTGTGGACCCATGATTGTCGCTTCCTTGAAAAAATACTTGTATTATGTGCTCTTCATCGATGATCACTCTTGGAAGACATGGATTTATTTCTTGAAGACCAAGGATGGAATCCTTGCGATATTTCAAGATTTTAAAGCTCAGGTTGAGAACCCGACTGAGAGGAGGATTAAGGTGTTGAGATTAGATAATGGAGGAGAGTACACCTCTAGAGATTTCAGTGATTTCTGTATTGAGGTAGGGATCAAGAGGGAGTACAACGTTCCTTATAACCATCAACAAAATGGGGTTGCAGAGAGGAAGAACATAACCATCATTGATGCAACCAAAGCGATGATACATGATCAGAAACTACCTATGATTTTTTTATGCAGAAGCATCCATGACAATAGTGTATGTTCAGAACATGAGTCCTCATTAGATTTTGAAGACCATGATTCCTGAAGAAGCCTTCATCGGATTGAAGTTTAAGGTTGGACACTCAAGGATATTTGGGTGTCCAATATACTTTCATATACCCAAGGATAAGAAGACCAAGCTAGACCCTTCAGGAAAAAAGGGCACATTTTTAGAGTACAATGAATCTTCAAAGGCATACCAAATCTACACCCCTAGTCAGAGACAGATTGAAGTGAGCAGATATGTCATCTTTGAGGAAGAGATAGCCTTTTGAAGATCCAGAGAATATTAGATGGAGATTGACAACAAGACCGTACCTTCTGCCCCTTCAACAGTTCAGAGGGAGACGACCATTGATCCAGTTGATCCAATAGCTCTAGTAGATTTTCCCAAAGACATTGCAGTAGGCCATAAAAGGCTAGCCTGGGCTCGACAGACTCTGTAGGAGGCAGAGGGACATGAAGATCCTCGAGGCACATTCCGAGAGAGAAAGAAACCACATAGAAGTTTGAGCTACATTTAAGCTGTGAGCCACATCATTGATACCGAGCCTTCTTGTCATGGAGAACCAGCAGGTCAGCAGGTATGACAAGATGCCATTATAGAAGAGTATCAGTCTATCATGAAGAATGATGTGTGGGATATTGTTCTGAGACCATAAGGGAAGTATGTAGTTACTTCCAAGTGGATTTATAAGATCAAGCATGCAGCTGATGGAAGTGTCAAGAAGTACAAAGCGATATTTGTGGCCAGAGGATTCTCTCAAGTGGAGGGAATGGATTATGAGGAGACATTTTCTCCTGTAGCCCGATACACTTCTATCCGTACGATCATTTCCCTAGCTACATCCATGGGTTGGAGACTACATCAGATGGATGTAAAGACAACCTTTCTGAATGGTGAGATTGAGGAAGAGGTTTACATCGAGCAACCAAAAGGATTTGTGATACATGAGCAAAAATCTCATGTGTGCAGGTTGAACAAATCCCCAAATGGACTAAAGTAGGCACCTCGTGCTTGGTACGAGAAGATGGATGGATTCCTGATGAGTTTGGGCTTCAGCAAGAGAGTTGCTGATCCAAACCTATATTATCACATTGTTGGAGACGAGTGCTTGATCTTGGTCCTGTATGTTGATGATTTATTCCTCACCGGTTCAAAAAGTCTTATTGTTGAATGCAAGTGTGCATTGACTTATGAATTTGAGATGAAGGATATGGGTATGATGCACTACTTCTTGGGACTAGAAGTATGGCAGAGGATTGATGAGATTTTCGTAAGTCAAGGAAAATATACAGTGAAAATATTGAAGAAATTCGGTATGACAAACTAAAAATCCATGCCTACACCGATGGTGATGGATTTGAAGAAAATGAATGTGGATTCTATTGATTCAAGCGAGATTGATCCACATATTTACCGACATCTGATTGAATCATTGATGTATCTGGTTAACACCGAACCTAATATATGCTATGCAGTGATTGTACTCAGTCAGTTTATGAGTCAGTCGAGATAGACTCACTGGATAGCAGTGAAGCATGTATTGAGATATCTATGAGGCACAGTTGGATATGACCTAAGATATGCCTCCAATGTAGACATGAGATTGCAGGGATATGTCAATGCAGATTGGGAAGGGAGCGTAGTGGAACGGAAGAGCACATCTGGTTGTTGTTTTACTTTGGAATTTGCCATGGTTTCCTGGTGCAATAGGAAACAAAGCTCTGTGGCCTTGAGTACCGCAGAAGTAGAGTACATAGCGTTATGTGTGGAAGTCTGCTAAGTAGTGTGGTTTTGCAAGCTCCTTGCATATTTATTTGGTCATGAGATGGAGTCCACTATTATCCATTTTGATAACCAAAGTTGTGTAAATCTCTCAGAGAATATTGTGTTTCACGATAAATCGAAACACATTCAGATCAAATACCATTATATCAAAGATATAATGGTGTAGAGAAAAGCAGTACACATGCATTACCTTTCTACACATGAGTATATTGTAGATGTCTTCACCAAACCACTTGCCAGGATGAAGTTCGAGTACTTCCGTGAGAGGCTTGGCCTGGTGGAGAATGCCTCCCTAGTTGTGAGGGAGTGTTGATGATTGCAACTTCATGAGACATCCTCCAGATCATTCTCCTCTGGATTGAGTTGAGACATCTGTGAGAGAGATCCCAAGTGTTAGGTGTGCCCATGTGACGGGTGTGCGTCAGAATCTGTACTGAGTTGTTATGATGAGTGGTCTCTTGTTTTTTACTCCTCTAGACTGAGTTGAGTCAGCTTGAGATGGTCTCTTTCCTTGTACTCCTATGGACTCAGTTGAGTCGGCTTGAGATGGTACTACAGATGATTCTCCTGTGGACTCAGTTGAGATAGAGATCTGTTGAGTATGACGTCCCTGTGGCTGAGCACAGGTGGACGTGTCCCTTGTGGCTGAGAACTAGTGGACGTGTGGATCTCTTGCTATACTGTCTGAGTGTAATATTTACTTGTAACCCTAATTATTATGTAAAGGGTACAAGTCGGCCCCAACATATGTGAAAGATAATTAATGTTTATGTAATGATTAATTATATTACTAAGTTATTGAGGTCATCCCTATTATGCCAAGAGACACACCTATTTATGTGTCTAGTCTTGTATAAATAGAGGTGAATCCCCATTGAGGATTACACACACTCTCACTTGTCTTCTCATTATTTCAGACCTACTTGTACGACTAAAGTGCACACCTCTTTTGGGTGCTAGTTTCAATGTTGTAGAGCACCCTCTTGTGTGCATCTAGGGTTTATGGTTTGGGGGATCTTCTCTTGAGAATATAGCAAAGGATTGTTGGGTTTTTCCTTTGTTTGAGAAGGGTTTTCCCAAGATACTTCTTGTGTTCTTGTGCATGGTTATTCTTCTTGTGATCTTGGTTATTGCAGCACTTGTGTATAGTGTTTCTGCATTTGTTTATGGTTCAAGTACATGCTAAATGAAATAAACCTCATGCTTGAGCCTAGCAATCTTTAAAAATCAACATGGTATTAGAGCACCCCCTGCGAGGACAAAGGACGTGTCTATTCACAAAAGAGAACCCCCTATGAGGACAAAGCATTTTTAAGGGGAAGACAATGTTATGAACACAATATATATAGAAATAGATATAATTAATAATAATTAAACACATCATAAATCAAAAGTCATGTCTTATCTAAAGGGTGTGTCTATTCATGAAAGGGTACCCCCTGTGAGGATATATAAACGGGCCCTCATTCTCATTGTACTCATCTCATAACTTATTCATTATTCATATTATTACTATCCTATATGGATTTATGTGTACTATCCTATTTATATTGGATATTCTTTGTGTGAGCGAACTTAGTTCGTCTCAAAGCATGGCTACAATAAGGAGTTACATCATAGGCATGATATCCAATACAAAGATTCTCAAAAGAGTGTCTCAATGTCATACCAATCCATTGTTTAAGAGGGTTGATATAAGGGCTGGAAAATGCATATGGTAGCCCCTCAACATCCTACGAAGAATAAAATGTATGCCTCTCCAAAGGAAAATATGCATGCAAAACATCATTCACACCTTCAAACAATAAATTGTGGGTGGCTCCAACAAAAACACACCTTCTAAGCACGAGGACAAAATCTTAGCTCTAGAAATGAACTTGTGCTTACAAATATATTGTTGGAAATGACTGTCATAACACATGTACTTAATATATTGTTTCTGACTATAATTTCTAACATTAGAAATACAACTTCAAGCCAAAAAATGACATGCAAATTCAATGAAATTTGTAGTATAAAGAGGCTAGAAATTTCTTAAAGATACAACAATATGGAAAACATGTTATTCCAAACAAAAATCAACCCCAAATATGTGTTTTTCAACTAAAAATCTATGCACAAAAAATGCGATAGGTGGAGGTATATATGGCTAGAAATTTTCTGCAAACTTATACCCCAAGATCTGCCCCACATACTCCAAAAAATATGCAAGATCCGTTGTAATATATGGTTGGAAAATACTAGTCAAATTTTTTGCACAAGATTCCAGCGTATGTGGTTGCCCATGAAGATCAAAATATTCACTACTTACATCACCTTCTTGGGTAATTTCTTCTTCATATGAAGTTGCAACAAATTCTTCTTGACTTATTACTCCTTATCTTTCACTAATATGCTCAAGCAAGAATATTAATGCCTCATTTTTACATTTGATTTTGTCCAAGAGAATGCTTGAAGAATCCCTTTCATATTCTAACATCATATTACCAAGCTCTCTTCTTATTTCATTACAAATAATTGCCCAAACATATCCATCATCTAGGACTTTAATATGATCTTCATCAACCATCCAAGCTTCTTGAAAAACTAAGATGAAATATGAAATGAAGAAATTTCCCTTGGGCTAAGATTACGAAACTATTCTCTTAATTTCTCTTGCAATGAAAGGGAAAACATTTTCAGCATCACATCTTCATGGATAATGTTAAATTTTGCAATGAATCTAATGAAAGATATAGATTCATCAAGATGTCTTCTTATTTCATTACAAATCACAACTCAAACATATGCATCATCTAGGCCTTTAATATGATCTTCATCAACCATCCAAGCTTCTTGGAAAACTAAGATGAAATATGAAAATTAAGAAATATCCCTTGGGCTAAGACTACAAAACCATTCTCTTACTTTCTCTTGCAATGAAAAGGGAAAACATTTTCAACATCACATCTTCATGGAAAATGTTAAATTTTGCAATGAATCTAATGAAATATATAGAAAAATTTGAAACAACGTCTTTGTTCCCAAAGAATTTTGGAACATGTTTATTCCATAACTTATAATTGAAATTAGGTGGGTATCCATGCATGTATGATAAATACAAAGGGGAAAATAATTTTGCATCCAACTCCTAGCAAGATGGATCCATACCTCAAAACTGAAATTCTAAAATATAAATCTCTTCATACCTCATACCAAAATTTGAAATGTGGAGTAGAGTCACCAAGGTGAACATGATGCCTTCACAATGTTCTTGTTTCATCATACAAGCACAAGTCTTCAAAAACCTACAAAGGGAAATGGATTCTTCCCTTCATGGAGTCACCATACGAGAAAGACTTTCAAGTACAACAATTGTAGTTGATCTACAAGATCTGCGAAATGGACTTTGTCCCTGAAAACGACGCCAAAATGTTACCACACAAACCAACACCTTTTCTCGAATTCCCAAAGATGGGTTCTAGCCTTATGGAACTTAGGAGGTTGGCCACTATCACCTCACCAACTCTCCCCTACACTTTAGACTCGAGAAAAGTTTTCTAGTCAAAGGGGGATTCTCTATCGGTCAACTAGGCTCACTTCATGTGGTAGGAATAGGATTAAAGAAAACCTAGCCACAATTGTGATGGAAAAATAAATGTGAAATATGAGCTGGGAGTGATGAGTGAATAGGAGACCAATCCCTATATTTCTTGGGATATGGGGTTTAAGCCACTCTTGAGTATTTGTCCTCTTGTCTTGGTTGTTGAAGTCCCAAACTCCATAAATATTTCTTGGATGAGAATCAAACTAAAGAATATGAAACCTTGCAAGGATGATAATGAGGCTAATTCTAAAGAAATTAACGTAAGTATTACACAGTAAAGCATATACTAAACCCAGGGTAAGGAAATGAAACCATAAGATATTCACACCAAATACAATAGATCTATCCTAGAATTTGAAAAAGAAATGAAATAGAAAAATACTCCATACCCCACTTGCAATATTTTCCTTGTAATAGCTCCTTCCTCAATGAAAACTTGCAACTCAAATATTTTGATGATTACCCTAGAACAAATACTAAATAATAGACAATATTACACAATAGCTTTGCAAAGGTGAGGCAAGCTTCTTCCCATTATTGTCCACTAATCCATTCCATATTGAAAATGAAGTGAGCAAATCCTTATATATATTTTAGTTCAAATCTTCTAAAAATAAATATTAATTTTCACATGAGACTCTCCAAGGAAAATATTTACAACAACTACCTAAGTGGGAGAATTAGGTCAAAATACCAAGGAAAACACTAAATAAAATCATCTAGATGAATGTGATGTCACGTGTCATCCTCCTTCTAGCTCATTCAAAGGAAACTTTCGAGTGCCATTTTTCCTCCTAATTCTTTAAAGTAATAATAAAAAGGCTTAGTCAAATAGGTAGGGCGAATTTCCAATTGTGTGCATGAATGCGAAGTGTAAAACTCCATGATGAGGGAACTTTTCTAGAAATAACCACCTCCAAATAATAATAATACTCCATGGGAAAATTTCCAAATAGAAGAGCAATTTACTAAGTGTATAACTTCATTCATGAGGGATCTTTTCTAGAAATGCATGCTAATGCCAAGTGTGATGTTTGAGTGCATCTTCTAGAAGTCCTTTGACCAATAAATAATAAAATATACCTTCCTACAACATTGTTCCCTTGAAAATTGTGCATTATTGTCCTTTTTGACCAAGTCAACCTTGAAGCTCTCACCCTAGAAGAGGTGCCCTTGACACTTGCACAAATGGGTCGTCATCAAATTCATCTTGTCTTCTTGGAAAGTGTGCAAATGGGTGCCATTTGACCAAGTCAAACCATCACTAGTCACTTCACATGTTTTCAGGGTGTGAGCAAGGATTTGCAAGAAGTTGATAATTCTTCATAGTGGAACCTACCACCTAGGGATGTGTGCATGAATGGATAAGGTAGATGAGTTGGATGGATGAGGTGGAAGGATAAAACCCTAGGGTACATGGATACGAAGCTCCTAGTCAAACATGAAGGTAAAATAAATCCTCAAAACTTGGGTCAAAGGATAAAGATGTATCACGAAAAGGTTATCACGTGTGAATGAAGATATTATAAGGCTAGGGTGAATTGGATTTTTGTCATGTGTTTTTGCCTTAACATATGTGCCAAAGGGGGAAGTACTAACTTAAGTTGTGTACCCCATGGACATAAAGTTATGTTCCCTACTGAATTTAAGAATAAAACTTGGGGAATTATGTCTCAATGGAGAATTATAACATTTAAGTATTAATAGGCCAATATTTCATTTCAATACATGTCAAAAGGGGGAGTGCCTAGTCTCATGTGTACCACATGGAATTTAAGTTACAACTCTTAGTGACCAATTAGAAAGTGAAACTCAGGGAAAAGGTATCAATGAAGAATTACAACAAAGTGCTAATAGACCAATACTTAGGCATTCAACCTAAGGTTTACTATTTTCAATTTTTAATCAAAAAATCCCAAACTAGTTAGGTTTGTTCACACTGGAAAAATGTGAAAATATAAGAATTGGCGAATTATTATAAGGTAAGACTTGGGTATTTTAAGCTAATTATGCCATGCACCTCCTAGGACATTGGGTTGTTGTGTTATTTGTAGTGAAATTCTAGTTGAGGTGGATCAACTGGGAGTGAAAGTTGAAGGTTGAGGTGGATCGACCGGGCAAAGTTGAAGTCGAAGTAATCAAAAACAAATTGAAGAGGTCAACTGACAAGAGTTCAACAGGGGGTCGTGTGGAAACTGACTAAAGACTGAATGAAAGTTGATTGGTAGTCGACTGGTAATCCAACTGGAAGTCGACTATAACAGAATCCCGAGATTCGCAGGATTTGTAGCCAATGATCTACGTGGATCTGTAATAGTTTTTGGATGCCTTTCTTTAGGGGTTTTCCTACTATAAAGCCTATAAATAAGGCGTTTTGTAATCATATTAAGTGGTTGATGTTGTAATAATCTTCATGCTAATATTTAACATTAATTTGTTGGTCATGTATATGTAAGTCGAATTGGCTACAGGGTCGTTCTTGTGAAAAGAAAGAGGGTATGATGTCGATTGTGTCTTAGGTGTAGACCAAGTTTAGGCATGTAACATTTTATTCTGAATGAATAAGAAAAAAAGAGAGTAATACATTCAAGGAATGTTGGTTTTCTCATTTGGGTTTCTAGGGTAAAATCTTTGTGTATCGTGTATTTGTTTTCTAGCTTAAATTTGTCTTCCTCTCTTCTGTAGGTTTAGCATGGCGGTATAATTTCCTAACATGTGGTATCAGAGCTTGGTTTAATAACTTTATATATGAGTTAAACCCTAGGTCTAGTAAGAATCGTAAGTCAAAGATCTTTAAATTTGTGCTTAAAGAATGACAAGTAGCTTGAGAATAGAGATCGAAAAATTCAATGGTCAAAATTTTGAGGTTTGGAAGCTTAAAATTGAAGATCTCCTTGTAGATTGAGAATAATGGGAAGATGTCTATCTAGGTACCATTTTGACAAATATGTCGAGGGAAGAATGGGAGAAACTTGAGAGAAGGGAAAGGA
>SNQJ01S0222526.1:0-13544 GCA_010110895.2 Picea sitchensis
TAATTTCTCTAAATTCATATATGGAAGGTAGTTCACATACTATATTTAAATGCCCTGTGGATCCATAGTCTTCGTACTATGTTGTTGTGTTATTTTCTCTAACAAGGATACAACTTGTCATAACAAAGCCTAAAGTAAAGTACCCACATTATTAACACTTGATTACTTAAGTTAGGAGGTGTTTTTAATCTTGGGCAATAATCCATCGAGTTCTATAGTAAGTAATTGTATCTTGTTATAACCCCAAATCTCAAGTTCGCATTTTAAATCTTAGTTTTTATGGGTAATTCATATATATATAAACATTGATAATTATTTAAAGTCTCTATATAGACAATGGTCCTCGTAAGACTAGCCCCTAGAGTAAACACTTGTCTCGTTTCAAATTTAATATGCCTATGACATACCAACACTGACTCTTCCTACGTACAATTCACTTATGAAGATTTTAATTACTATACACCATTTTCGAAGTAACTCTTTAATTATCTTCCTCGTATATAATGTAGCTTCCTTCCGTTTCGTTTTACCAAGACTGATGGGAGTTGGTCTTGTCTGCATATATTTCTGGCTATGGCGTGACACATCCAAGGAATTTAATCAATCAATGGTAAGTGCCAAAAAATCCTTTTCTCTGTTATTCTTTACACTTCGTAATAATTTTTACAACGGGCCTATCCAAAAGTTGTTAGAATTTAAATAACAAAGGTTTAAATTCTATATTTGACATGTGTCCTGGTCTGGCGTAACGTCTTCCTCATTCTCGGAATCATGCCTCATTTGCCTCACTCAACAACCTCTAATGTTAAATACATGTTTCAACTATGGGTTTACATCTGTGTTGTTCCTGGCATGCCTTACTATCATTTCAAAGCTTAACGCTTAGGAGGAAATATATAGATATAGATATAGATATAGATATAGGTTTCAGTGTATTACTATATCAAATTTTTTATCACAAACTTTTAGTATCTCTTTGTAACAGAGTCGTGAGACTTTATGTTAACTCGACAATATTATTTTAAAATATTTCGTTACTGTATGAGCTATAATAAAGGCTTTGTTCCTTTGTTTTTTATATTATAAACATAACTGTCTTATTCCTTTGTTTTGGCATCATACACAATGATGTTTTGTTCTTTCATTTTTGTGTTATACACAAAAATGTTTTATTGATCTATTTTGACATCATAAATAGCAATGTTTTATTCCTTTGTTTTTTTTTATCACACAAAATTGTCCTGTCTCTCTATTTCACTATAATTATGTTCACCTCTGTATTGGAATTAGCAATGTATTTTGTGTTAGTTTCTAAAGGAAAAACGTACTGATAGTTATCGATGACAAATTCTCTTTTTTTAACAACAATGTATCTATTGTGGATTTATAAATTTGATAGCTATCTATATGATCTTTTCTTGTTCCTTTATTTTGATGGTCGTCAACGACTGTGTAACTTGACGATGTTCTTTTGATTTATCTAGAATGATTACTATGTAACTTATGCACTATCGAAAATTCAATAGATGTTTTTACATTTGTGTATGCTCAACGATGCACTCATTTAAGTTGTTTGGGTTTCAACACATGTTATTTTGCATACAGTGTAACATCTAGTAACATATAAAAGATAGACAACATTTTTGTATTAAATGTCAACACTAAAAACCCAATTTAAAATCATACTATCTAAAACAAAAATCACGTTTCTGTTTCTTTTCGTCAACATATTGATAAGATCTAACAAAATAATAAAAGAGAATGGAACTTGTAATAATCTTGCAATCAAGAAATGGGGTAAAACGATCTGAAGGTTGTCGTTCCACCCAACCAAAATCCAGAACAAACAACTTACTTGCTCTGAATACCCCTGAGCCTAATTGTTGAACCACAAGGACGAATAATCTATCCCTTTATTCCTCAAAACTTACTTTAGAAATTCACACATTTCATTCTCTAGTTTTTTTTTGAGTCATGCGAGCCTCCTGCACAATTGATGTGAATTCTTTTTATTCACTTTCCTAGGACTTTTGGTCATTAATGAGCCACCTGCTCATCTCTCACTCATACTTGAGTTTGGCCATTTTTCTGGGAAGATGCCTCCTGCATCACTTGAGTTCGACTCAAGATCTTTGCCACTTGGGCTTTCATAGTCCGCCACTTGTCATTCCTCCTTGTGGGTCAACAATCACTCTTCAACGTCTACCTTCAAATTGTTCTTCCCTTTTTTTATTAAATAATTATTCAAAATGTCTTTACAAATTTTTTGACCACCCTTGGTCAAACTTCAGTCAACAAAATTTAATAAATAAATATAGAAAAGTCTTTAATAATTTCAAAATTTGGGATATTACAATGGCAATGACATGCAATGACATGGATTGGCAAGGCATAACATTGGCATAGAAATGGCATGGCATGGAAAGGCATGGAAATGGAATGGAAATGACATGACATGGTAAGGCATGACAATGGCATGACAATGACATGGAAATGGCATGGCATGGCATGTCAATGACATTGCATGGCAATGGCAAGACATGGAAATGGGATGCGATGGCATGGCATGACAAGGCATGGAAATGGAAAGACATGGAATGGATTGGAAAGTCATGGTAATGGGATGTCATGGAAAGGCATGGAAATTGCATGGAAATGGCATGGCATGGCATGTCATGGCAAGGCAAGGCATGCCAATGGCATGGATTGGAAAGGCATGAAAATGACATGGCATGACAAGGCATGAAATTGGAATTTCATGGAAAGGAAAGGCACATAAAATGTCATAAACACTTCATTGGATGGAAAGGAACTTTGTGATATAAATTTAAGTCATATGTCCCTAGAAAAATGTTTTTTATTTCTTGGGATGAGAAAGGTTTCTTTTTTTGTTTTTCTTATTTCATTGCAATCCACATTTTGATTTGAATTTTTCCTTTCATAATGTTATGGAAAGTTATATTTATTGTTGTATAGGTTAAAATGGGAAGATACATGAAAATACATGGGAGGCTACATGACAATGGCATGGCATGGCATGGCTTGGCAAGGCATGACATGCCATGGCATAGATTGACAAGCTGGCATAGCATTGACATGTTAATGACATGGCATGGAAAGGCATAACATTGGCATGTCATGGCATGGAAATGGAAATGCATTGAAATGGAATGGTAATGGGATGAAATGGCATGGCATGGCTTAGCAAGGCATGCCAATGGCATGGCATGACAATGGTGTGGAAATGGCACAACATGGAAATGGAATACCATGGCATGAAAATGACATGGCAATGGCATGTCATGGAAAGGCATGGCAATGACATGGCATGAATAGGTTTGTGGGATTGGATTTGGGAGGGTCCTTTGTCTCCTTGTGTGATCGAACCCAAAAATTGGGTAGGAATGTGCAATAAACTCTCATAGATAGTGAAGGGAAAAGAATAATGGTTTCAAGTCTCCTTGGAGGAATTTTGGTATCATAGCATTACTTTATATGGTGGGGGTGGGTGGAATATAGGTGCATCCACTGTGGATGGATGCGATGGAAGAGGTAGTGCATATGGGTGGCTAGCATGTGAATCCATTGAGGATGCGTGCAATAATAAAAATGTTGGGGGTCAACTGCGATAGACCTCCATACTCTATACAAGTGATTACAACTCCCTAGGCATGGATAAAGGTAACCCAAAAGAAAATCCTAGGTGCCCAGGGAGTGTAGTAGTACTATAAATAGCAAATATGCCAACAGATTGCATACATATACCAAATAGTAAAATTCAAAAAAATAAACACAAAAAAATTGAGAATTATATGATATTTAACTCTACACATGATACCTACGACGCAGGTGATTTTCCCATCCCAAATGAACATTCACTGACATTGCCTAGTCCCAAATCCTGTAGAAACACAAGAACATTAAAAATTTGAGGATGCCATAAAATAAAGAAATGACTATGGTGAATTTATCAAATGTGACACATACCTGTGTGTGGGGTGCGCCCAATGAGTAGGCTGCCTCTACTGCTGCATTGGTGGTGGGGCGATGAACTGATGCATCCATGGGTGCATAGGGCCTACTACTCAGACATAACAACTGCAAAACAACATACAATAAAATATCGATATAAATACACATAATACAAAATAAATATATAACAATGAAGAACATAGAGAGGGTTAAGATACTAAACTCCTCCATGAAGCTATGTTGTCCACTGGTCTCTATAGGCCCATAACATATCTTCCCGCAACTCGAGCATCTGTGAGGTTCACATGGACGACTGTTATATCCATGTGCCCTCTCCTTATTGTACTCTGCTGTGAATGTTGAAGCTCCAACCCCTCTATCAATGTCATTGACAAGCACCTCCTATCGATATAATGCAACAAAGATATTGTGTTGCACTAGGCTACGAGTCAATGATGAAATGGCTAGTTGTACATGTTGCAAGATATCACAACAGGAGGATGTTGGGTATGGGGCTCAAGCCTTCACCCAGGGGGATGAGGATCTAACATGGGATCACGTTTGACATGATCTCATTCCTATGCAAACCCTCAACCCACCCCCTAGAGTCACCCATGTCAAAGTAGTTGACATTCTTACCCAAAATAAGGCTGCTCAACCAATAATTTTATTAGAAATTATAAGGGCACTTCCCTGTTGTTACATGGAGGTTTATCAAATACCATATACCACCTATCCATCTAGATTTGGCTAATCTGGGGATGGATGCACCAATCAACGAAGATGCATTTCTTGGTCAATGGTAGTTCTTGTCAATTTCTAGGATCCCTAAAAATATACAATATTTGTTTTTTGAAATTCCCAGGTCTCTGACTTGATTTCTGTCCAAACCAGTGCTATAGTACTCATATATTCTTTCCCTATAATCAGAAATATAGGTCAATTTCCCTTAGGCACTTGCAATGTACTTCACAATGACGTCCAAAGAAGTGGCCAAGGATACTCTGCTAGGCTCTCTAGTGTCCCTTAATTTTTCCTCAAGGGTTCTTAATATAACCAACCCCTCATCAATTTGAGTGTTTACATTGGGTGGTTGTGGTGGGTTGGGGTTTTTTTGTCCTTGGTTTTCTTTTGGGTAGTTTTCATTATCTATGGGTTCCATTTATTATATAGGTTGCAATTTAATAAGCCATGACATGTAAATTAGGTTGGTTTTTTAATTAAAATAAAAAATAACAAATTTCTTTAATTAGGATTCTTGGGAGAAAAAGGACTAAATTGGAAATGACTAAATTGGGAGAAAAATAAGAGAAATCAAACATACTTGGCTTGACTGGGACACGGTGGCAAGATCCTCACCTTGCTTCCACTCTCTAGCTTCTCTCTATTTTCTCAATGAGGGTAAAAACACGAGTGTGATTTGTGCAAATGAGGACAAATCACACTCACGACCCTTTAAAAAATGTTTAGCACAGGAATGTGAACGTGCATGTGCTCTTAGGAACGTGCATGTGCTCTTAGGAACGTGCACGTGTTCCTGTCACTAAACCTACGTGGAAAGCTGAGTGGAGGTTTGGGAACTTTCAAACCTATAGGGTTAGGAACATGTGCATGCTTCTGAGAATGTGCACATATTCCTGCTAACCCCCTTGCCACTTTTTCGGCCACCAACTTCATGAACACACCCAAGGGATTAATAATATATATATCACATATCATTACCAAGAGCCTTACATTTTGTTGATGGTTTGGCAAAGTTTAATTCTTTTTATATACATATAGTCTTTTATTTTGTTTTTCAAAGCATTCTTTCTCATATCATATGTACTCGAGCCCTACAACTTGCATTTTTTTTGTAAAGATATTAAGCTCTTACCTCATCTTTCTTATATCATATATACTTGAAACTTTGCCTAATCATAAAAAATGTGGGTTGATCGACCATAAAAAGGTAGGTTGATTGAAATTGTGTGGAGTAAGATCATGGATAAATGAATGAGGTGGTGTGGGTTGATTGAAATTGTATGGAGTAAGATCATTCAGGGGAAAATGAATGAGGTGAGGCTTAAGCGATAAAAGGAAAAGGACCAAGCATGAATCATTCAACGGGGTGATTGAAATTGTATGGATTAAGATCATGGGGAAATGAACGAGGTGAGGGTTAAGCGACAAAAAGAAAAGGAGCAAGAAGTGTGGGATTGATGATTTATAGAGTAAAATGGTATCATCAATAGAGTAAAATGGCATTCAAATGCATAAGGGATAATGGATATGGAAAAGAAACATTATCTAAAGTTGCCATGTCAACCTCGCAAAGTGACAATGTCATATATACCTTTGCTAGGAATCAATCGTTACATGCACATCATGAACATATTGAAACCACAACTTGTCACATATGCATTGTTAGACATTCATTTGAAATTTAGACAATATTCCATCAAATCCAAAGCCTCCCTAAACTGTGGTGGAGACCCTAAGATGACATCAAGTTAGTGAGAGACTTAGGCTAAGGGTATCGAAGTCAAGAATTTAGAGAGACAACCCATCAAGGGAATTGAGTCTTCAAGCAATATATTTTGAAATGTGGGGTACCTTGGAAAATATTTGTCGGCTTGTAGCTATTGAACAAAAATGTGGTCAACAATATATGCATACCGAATAATTGATAACTAAACTAGAGTCTTAATCAATTGATAAATAACAATATTTAGCATTTTCCAAAATATTGGAAGGATTAGAGCCATACTACGAGATGCATAAACCAAGAATCATTTGACCACATATTCAAGTGCTAAGTTTGAGACACTTTCTTCAAAATCACTACATTCTAACAACTAATATAGGTGATGCCTACCTTGCCAATGCACTTGTAAGGTCTATATTAAAGATGCATAACCAAGCACTATAGATATTTACTATGATCACAATATAAGACTTAAGAAACTAATAATGATAGGTTGTCAAATTCATCTAACCAATTGTATATTTACTAATATATGCTAAATTCATCTAACCAATTATGTATTTACTAGTAGATTCCTCAAAGATAACCCATCCATAATTAGTATACTCAATGTATCTAATTTACATGCATGAGAGAGTGGGGTAGTTGGCTTGAGGCACTTACTCACATGAAATTTAAGTCTCACATGTGTAAATCCCAAGCTAATATGTTTTCATGTTTTGCCATATCCTAACAACAACATGTTTTCATGTTTTGCCATATCCTAACAACAACAAAGTAAGATTTCTGAAAAATTAGATAATACAACAAATGTACTTATCAAATAAATGCAATGATTCAAACGAGAAACATCAATACACTTTAGATTTAGATTTATGGGATTTTAATGAAATACAAACAATAAAGTATATAAGAAGTAATGGCAAAAGAAACAATGATAATTTTAGACTAGTAAACAAATATGATATTCTCATGTACCCAATTTAGAGTTTTAGCCTTTGACCAAGTATCTATATTAAATAAATCTACTAAAATGTTAGTCCTCCAATATGTATGACTTAGAATTTTTGAATGTGTGGATGGATTAATGGAAAGAAGATAACAAGTGGGTTGAATAACGAGATTATAAACACAATGAAGCTAAGGATAAATATAGAGTGTTGTTAACATGGTTATGTTTCTCAGTGTTGCTAAAATGGTTATGTTTCTCATATCATTAGAATTTTTATAATCCCGAGTGCTAAAATTAAGATTTTGTTAAGGTGTGGCGACCACTTAAGTCATCCCTTGACAAGTTGCAAAGGTTGGCATAGTAGATGGAGGTTAACACCATTTATATACTCATGGTTAATATGTTTGAACTAAGAGATTGAGTAATGACCAATGAGAATATGGTTGGCATAGTAGATGGAGGTTGACACCATTTATATACTCATGGTTAATATGTTTGAACTAAGAGACCGAGTAATGACCAATAAGAATATGAAGTGAATCTAAATTTTGAGGTATACGTGTGCACTAGATTTGATATAGGCTTGGAAAAATGGAGAGATTATCTTGATGTATAAATACATGAATATATCTTATAAGTACACATTTTCATGCCTTGAAGTCAAGATGTAATAAGATATATTATTTGTTGTCTTTTAAGCGAATATGACTTAATATAGATTATTGAGGAAAATTATTTTAAAATAATTTGTATATCTATGGATGTGAATACTATTAATTTTTAATCAATGTAAAACATTTTCAATCAAATTTATTTTTATTTTTATTAGCATTGTGTATAAATTTATGTCAATATGACATTTTGACATATACGTGGATATCCTTGATAACAATGCACATTGATTTCTAATATGATCAATGTTACATTTGGGGAGATCTTACTTAAAGGTTAGTTTCAAGAGAACAATATCACATTTCATATTAGTTTAAGATCTTATTGTGGTATTGAATATCTATAAATATCATGAAGCATATTTTAGTGTTTATTGTGGTATTGAATATCTATAAATATCATGAAGCATATTTTAGTGTGATCTTTCCACAATAATTGATAATATGGCATCTACATAAGATATGATAGCTATGGAGAAGTTTGACGGTAAAGAGATTATTCCCTTGAAAGTTAATGCATGGTTAATCTCATTGAGACAAAGATTTGAATCATTATGCTAAACAACAAGATTAGATAGATGATCAATGATACATAAATCTTATTGGATGACAAGGCAAGGGTCATCATCATCTTGAGGCCGAAGGACCCAGTGTTACTATATATCATAAAAAAGAAAACGCTGAAATATGTTTGGATGTTGTTGATGCCCAAATTAGACATTTAAATATGAACATGCATAACACTATTGTACGGGTGGTCAACAAAATAAGGGGAATGAAACTTAGGTTGTTTTATGTCCTAAAATCAATTATTCGTAAGAAAAATGATTTATTAAATACCTTAGTGGAGCTCTTCTACCTTATGAGTACTAAGTATCCTTAATGTTTGTGAGATAGATCTTAATATGAGCCTTAGGCTAGTGATAAATTCAACTTTAAATGCAAATTAAAGTTGTTGTTATGAATTAAGAATTAAGGTACAACTACTAAAATATAGAAGTAATAAAATTAAACGAGCTAATTAAAGAAAAGCACGGACAAAATGAAATGAACCTATCAAATATAAACAAAAATTATCCAAGGAAAACTTTATACAAAATAATGAAGTTGAACATGCTAAAAAAACAAGTATTTTAAAGCAAAAGAAAGAAAAGCTAAATGGTAATCGAAAATACACATAGAAGTAGAAAACATTCACATAATGATGATCTTTATTGAAATAACATTTGATTGGACAACCAAATGATACTAACCCAAATATAGGGTTGATTACTAATTAGGCTTCCAACAAGCGGGGTGTTTTCAAAACCATATTGCACTTGTAACAACACATAAATCAAATGGATGAAGCCTCAGACAATGAAGACTTTTTGGGAATCAACATCCAAATTGTCTCGAAGGAATCTGCATACATGGTTGTGTTAGTCTTTAAAGTATGAAAATAAATGCATAACCATGGACACAAATAATCAAATATACCTTCTAAAGAAACCACACATGCTTTCAACCTAATGCTTGACCTCTGTTGTAAGCCCTCTTATTATTATAAGCATTTGTCCAACGACTTGAGAAGTTAAGACATGGAATTGAATTTCATGTTGAAGAACTCAAGCATAAATAATCTTTTCTCCTCTCTGCATTTATGTCTCCTTCTC
The DNA here is from genome assembly GCA_010110895.2 of Picea sitchensis. Lineage (NCBI taxonomy): Eukaryota > Viridiplantae > Streptophyta > Pinopsida > Pinales > Pinaceae > Picea > Picea sitchensis. Next base: position 9,718 of record SNQJ01S0222526.1, read on the forward strand.
CTCCTTATATAGAAGGTAGGAAGGTAGATGGCAGGACATAACTGCCTCTTGAATTTATATAATAAATAAATTTGAGCATAACAATATTAATTTTTTTTCTATTGGTAGTTGGGATGTCACATAGGTGAAATGCAGGTTTAGGTGTTTAGGTGATCTGTAAACTATTGTGGATATTCCATTGGAACAATTAGTCACAACATATCTAATAAATAAACTGAAATCTACACTATGAAGGTTAAATTCCTTTAGATTCTAGAATATTTAGTTATTGATTTTTTGCTTATGCATGAAATAGATCAAATGTGAAAAATAGGGAACATTAAAATACAATCACACACCATCCACAAAATAACACAAAGATTTTCTTTGGGAAACCCTTATGGGAGAAAACCTAGCTGGAAGGTGAGGCTGCTATGCTCTCTTTTCTGGTATGGAAATAATGCAAGTACAAAGGAGAAGGCACTCTCTATGGAGTTACTTGAGACTCGTGGTCTATTAGGCTACTACAAAACATTAAAACCCTCCTATATGCTCTATAATTTCCCACTCCCATTTGTTTTTCTATGTTATGGAACAAAATACAATAACATAGAATGGAACTAGATCTCCTTCTAGTGGCCTGGTATTTAACATAGCTCGATAGCCATCTAAGGGTATGTTTTTGATCACTTACTCAACCCTTAATTGTGATAGGGTTTTGAAACTTCTAGAATCTTCTTGAAATTACATACGTGGCTAGCCCCATGTGCATGAGTAATGGGGGTTGATGTGACATCCTCTCGTACCATGGTGGTCAACACGGTAGGCCAACTTGTGGGAGTCATAACTTTTGCATATGAGTTCTAATTGACACGATATTTTCACTATTAGAAAGGTATCTATGTGTAGAATAGCATCACGAGGTCATAGAGACATTGGGAAAGTTTTAACCCCAAAAATGTTGTTTAATTCCTCAAAATGGCCCCAGAAGGTTTTGGACCCCAATTTTCCAAATTGGGACCTGCCAAAATGGCCCTACAAGTTGATTCCTCCAATTTTTTCCACTCTGAAAGCATCAATATATATGAAAAATAATATATAATGATCTAATATAGATCATTAGGAAAAATAAGGGCTCAACCATTAAACTAGTGTGCACATTTTCTAGCCTTAACAAGTCATAAATTCTCAGGGATTCATTCATATAATATTTTCCTTCATTATACATTTTCCGTTAGACTATTTTCCATATAATATATTCATAGACTATATTCATATGTGGTTGTAAACTTGTTTTTCACATATTCACCACCATTATTTGTTCCTAACTTTTGTAGTTGTTTTCCAAATTATTTTTCTACAAAGGCCTTGTAAGCCCAAAACATGTCAAAAACTTTACTCTTAAATTTTAAGAAGTAAACCCAAGTGCATCTAGAGAAGTCATCAATTAAAATTAATAAGTACTTGCACCAAGAGAAAGAAGGAGAAGAAAGTGAACCACATAAATGATCATGAACAAGATGAAAAGGGGTTGAGGCATGCCAAGAGGTACGTTTGTCAAAACTATACTGATGATGTTTACCGAGAATACAACCAGGACAAACACCATCTCTGCAAGAAACAAGAGGAAGACCAATCACCGTATTTTGATTACTGTAATGAGTGATAGTTTAGATGATCAAACCATTGATGCCAAAGTTTTCTCAAGTCATCTCTATGAGGAACAAAATTTGATTGAAAAAATGACAACCCAAAGTTGTCAAATGTGTACAACCTAGTAATATCATCAACAATTCTAATTTCTAGGACATGCTTAGGATATTTAAATCCTTGATTACAACTTGGTGAGGTGAAAACTCTACAGTTTTAACTTCATCTGAATGAACGATCTGATATACTGATAGAAGGTTGTAGGAAAGACTTGGAACACATAATACATTATTGAAGTGACCATTATCTACTTCATGGGGTCTCCACTTAGTCAACATATGACATAGCACCTTAGTTCATGGGATATTAAAGAATACCTCTATTTTCACTAGATATTCATAAATACCTCCCAAAATCATTTTGTTGAACCGCCACCCCCCCCCGCAATACATCTTTCTAGAAAAAAATAACCCTTATTTTTACTAGATATCTCCTATTTGTACAAAAAACCCATTTTTATACCCCCCAATACCTATAAATCCCCTTGTACCCCACATCACCCCCCCAAATACCTACAATATATTCACTATATTTTTCCCAATTTAAAAACCCACTTTATGAATGAATATGATAAGATATTGATCAATAAGGTGAAGCCCCTGTGATCTATGTGAACTTTTCCAGACCCTACAACATTAAGAGATCAATCATCACAAACAAATATTTGTTTGGTGTTACAGATTAAGAAGAAAAAATGGCTTTATCATTATCCTTATGATAAGATGCTCTAGAATCGATATGCCAGTCATTATAAGAAGAATTAGATGTTGCATTAAAGGAAAAACCATAAGCAGGAAGTGCATATTCATGAGAAGAAGAGTTAGAATAAGAAGAATCAATATTGATGTTGGGATTATTCATTGTTGCTTCTAAGGCCTCCATTTTTTAAAACATTTGGACTCGAGATGACCAGCTCACCCACAAAAATTGTAATGCATGTTAGTATTCTTACTTTTTGATTTTGGCCCTTTGTTACCATTGGGAGTAGAAGCTTGTTGAGAGGGTTTGGGACCCTTGTTTTTCTTGTTGTTGCAAGGATGTTGCTTCTTTGGATGCTTGGTTTTATCTTTCTAATAGGCTATTAAGGCTTTGCTAGATTTACCTACAGTGTTGATCACTCCAAGTTGCAAGAGCTTATACTTCTCTTTAATAAGAGACTCACAAAAAGACTCAAGAGTGGGAGCTTCATAAACACCCCTTAGAACTTTTATGGTGTCATAAAAGGTAGATACAAAGACATAATATGCACTACCAAGCTGACCAAGAATAACGTATATGCATCAATCATCTTTTAGATCCATTTTACAGTCTTGAAGTAAAATTCCAAGTGTTTTGAACTTGGATAAATAATTCTCAATGTAAGGGAAATCATTGGGACTTATGGTCATTAACTGATTTTCAATCTCGTGGGATCAAATCATATTGTGTTTACCAAATCCAACTTCTAGCTTAGCCTAAGCTTCATATGGGTCATCAATTCCTTGAAGGTGAAATCGTAAATCGAGAGAAATGGACATTTTAATTATTCCATGTGCTTCGCCATTTTTATTATCCCATTTGGATTTATTTTCAACATCAATGGGGGCTTGTTCTTTTCCCAAGGTAAATTAGTATAATTCTTTACTTCTTAGTACATCCTCCATATGGAATTTCCATGAGAAGTAGTTGGTATTGGTAATCAAAATATCACTTGGAGAAGCCATATNTTTATTTTCAACATCAATGGGGGCTTGTTCTTTTCCCAAGGTAAATTAGTATAATTCTTTACTTCTTAGTACATCCTCCATATGGAATTTCCATGAGAAGTAGTTGGTATTGGTAATCAAAATATCACTTGGAGAAGCCATATTAAATTATGAAGATAATATGGATTCAAAAGTTGAAACTGACTATCTAGATGGAAATCTCTCGAAAAAGTAAGTTATTTAAAAAATGGCACTAAAAATAGACTTCGGATGTGAAAGTTACACACTTTTTGAAAAGGCATAAAAGGTAACCAAAGTGTCGTGTGGAAGTTTACATGATTTTTTTCAAAAAGTAACTTAAAAAAGAGAGACTTGAACTCAAAACCTCTTATTAAATAAAATAACTTTTAACTAAGTGAGTTGGTGCAAAATATATAACAGTTTTAATGAAGA